>OVAX01000261.1:0-97796 GCA_900406405.1 Lepidium africanum | reverse complement strand
GGACACGAGTCGAGGCTCTCAATACGATTTGACTTTTTAACTAGCTGACGTGTCAAAAAAACAATTAATTCTGCAACAAATTGAACCTAATATCCAAATCTCCACCTTCTAATTGGCCCATATATTTGGGCCGAAATAATGCAGCCCCATATATATTTGGGCCGGAACAAAACTGGCCCATGTTAGGCCTTTCTTCTTCATATACCAGACTTGCGCTTTTTCAAAATCAAAAATCATACTTTTGCTTCGACTCTCTTTGCTTTCTGAATCAGGAAATCGACCGCAAGACTGAAAAGTTCTGCTTCCATGGATCCAGTAAACAACTCAAGGAAGCCATCTACCACTAAAAACATTCCAGCTTAGTCAATGTTGTGTTCTGTGATTCTGACTCTCAGCAATTTTTCGATATTGACAATAAAGTAAGAGAGTGAGATATACTCGGAGAGGTAATAATGCCTGTGATTGCGATGAACCTTGCTTCGCTTTTGGAGAAGCTAAAATTGGATGAGCCATACCTTCCTCCGAGAAATTGGGAATCTTTACCTTCTCAGAACGGTCGATTACCTCCACCAACTCGTGCTTCTGCTTCTCCTTTGTCTTCTACTTCTGTCTCTGTAAGTTTAGTTCCGTAACCATGTACAATGTAATCTTGTGGAAGGAGGAACTTGCATGAGTATGTGTTTCTCTCTGCTATCTGTGTGGCTTCGATCGCAAAACCCTGATAGGGGATTTGGGAAAGTATAAGTTTTATTTATTAATTTTGATTAGGATCAATATAGGCTTTTGGATTACAAAACGCACTTAGCTAGTGCTCGATATCTAGGTGAATATATACATGAATAGATTTTTAAGGAAGATTACAATGTAGGGAAACCTTAACTTATTTGCTTTTGGTGTCTAACTTCTGGCTACATTTCGAGGTGAATTGTTTTTAGTACTGGAAACTTGTTATTCAAAACACTGTAATATCTTTAGTGCGTAGATAAGATACGTTATAGTCCTTTCATAGTCTAGCTCTTTTCATCATATGATACGTTACTAAGAGATAAATTTTTGTATATCATGCGGCAAAGTAACTGAAACTACTTCTCTTTTCTTACATTTTGCTGCTTGTAATAGGAATCAAGCTTGGTCAGGTTGGCGCTGAATGCTCTGCAAGGTGTTGAGTCTTCTCTTATTAGTATAGAGCAGCTCTCTTCTGCATTATGTTCTGCGCCAGCTGACAGGACCCTCCACAAAATTCCGAGCATGTGGCATCGGTTGTCAAGCACTGATGCTTTGGGACAGATTCTTAGGAATATTGGCTGCTTTGGTTCTTTGGTCTTTCTTCTCCACAAGTTCATAGACCATTTCACAAGTTTGAATTTGGATGTAGAAACAGCTGGTAAAATTGATGAAAATGAAGAAGCCAATAGTAAAAGCTGCTATACTCTTGTTAATCAGGCTTTTGCTATTGCTGTGAGAAAGGTCCTAGAAGGCTATATATCTGGATTGGATACACTATGTGCATCTATAGAACTGAGGCGTTCATCAAACCTTGTTGATAGGCCTGACCATGGTTCATCTTGGTTAGGCTGCCTTGCAAATGTCGTTCATCCAAAGATAACGTTATTGGAAGTTTTTCTGCATACTAGAGAGTTACGAACACAGATAGAAGCTCTTGCAAACATATGTAATTTGTATGATATAGCCCTATCTTATTGTGCCTCTCCGTGGGAATGTCTGATTAGTGAAGCAACCACACAATTTCGTGGGTTCTACAGAGGAAGTGACCTGCTTACTTACTTATATTCACAACTAAAGGTTAGGCTAAGTTACGGTCCTCATTCTGTGTACGCCCTCTTTTTTCTTTCATGACGCACATAGTTACTGGTTAATGTAGCCTAGAGGGACCTTTAATTTCAGTTGTTTCACATTCACATTTTAGTGATGGATACTTTGCGTCATAAAATTATTAAATTATGCATCTCTGTACTCTCTAATATTTCATATTAGTAAGTGCTAGATTTACAGGTGTTAAAGGATTTTTTTTAAAATCAAAATCAGTACATGTCATGTTAGATAATTTTATGCATCTTCTGATGTGGGCCTCTTAATATGGTAATTATAGTTGCAAGTTATGCTTGAAGTAAGTGACATACATAAGCTTCTTATACTGAGCCAGGAGCTTGTACAGTTAAAAGTTTCGTTCTGACATTTTCTGTTGTAGGTTGCAGATCCTGCTCACAGTGCTATGCTTAAGTTTTTGTTCCTCAAAACATGCGAGCCATATTGTGAGTTTATAAGATCATGGATATTTAAAGCCGAACTTAACGATCCTCACAAGGAGTTCATTGTGGAATGTGTTAGTGAATCGACATCATTTTCTTGGACTAAGCATGGCATTTCCCCATTAAAGAGCGTGAGGGTAACATTATTTTACCGTTTACTGCATCTTTGATTTTAGTATCTTTAAACCATTGGTATCAGATTGCTTCTTTTGCTGCACCGTAGGAGCGAGAAGCAAGGCTTCTTCCGTGTTTCTTGAGCGGCTTCTTGATACCTATACTAAGGGCTGGTCAACAGCTTCAAGTAATTACAAAACTTCTTGAATTGTGTAATCTTCCTGCATCTGGACACAAATATTACACAGATCTTCTTCCCTGCTGGACGTATTATTCTACAACCAGTCCAGGATACCCATCTCCAATAACGTTCAGCAAATTGCATATAGAAGTGATGATAAAGAAAAGAGATGATTACTACCAAAGTATGCAAGAAAAAATTGGTGATTTTTCAAAAACGTTTGAACTGTTCCCTGGGCAGGTATCGTGCTACTTTTGATTTTTTTTTACCAATCATTAGCTCTTGACCTCTTATTTATATATCTGAAGCTTTGGTCGTTGTTGTTTATGTGTCTCATTGTACCCTCTCGTTGCTATGCGGGTTCTGACTTTACTCCATTCATTGGCAATAGGGAGTTTTACTTTGTTGTGAAATCAATTTCGTTCTATGTAGTTTGATATCTTACTGATAGTTCAGTTAAATTCTTGTGTGTTGTATATCCAGAATGACGTTATAAACTATGATGTCAAAATTGCCATCATTACAAGTCTTTGTGATACAGTAGCTTGCAGATGTCTTGGTTAAACAAAAACTTATAAGTTCATGTGCATGCAAATCTTAAAATGTATGCTACATCCTCAGTGTCAGTTTTGCATTGTACTGAGTATCCCTTCTTATCAGGCCATTCAGCATTGTAGAAGCGCCTATTCTTTGGTTTTTGCGACTATGAGCTGGTGCTAGTGATTAGTATATGGACCCTAAATGCTAGCTTCTTCTTTTTTGTTGTTGGACTAACGAGTAGTTATTTACTTTCAGTAGTATTTTGTATTGACAGTTTAATTGTAGGTTTCTGGAGCAATATCTTTACCAGTATTCTATGGTGCTGGAGAAAAAAATCAGAAAAGTTCCATTTCTTTCATAGTGGATGAGAATTTATTAATTCCTTCAACTATGGAAGTAGACTTGACCAGGTGTTCTTCCTGATTCTATCTATCATTTACCCCAGCATGTTGAACGTGAACTGATGACATTTTCTTGGGATTTCAGCGACCAGAGGGGTTCGGATTCTGATGACCAGAAAACAGAAGACAGATGGTTTTCAGAAATAGATGCATCATGCTCATCAGAATGTTCATCGCCTAGGGAGTCCTTGGAAGCATCTGATGTTGGACTCCTTGATTCACAAAGTACATTAGTGGGACCTCCACAAAATTATTTATCAGCTCTACGTTTCTCTGCTGCCTCTGATGGGAAATGTAATCAGAATCTTATTCAGCACAGTGGATCAGCTTATATTGACAATAATTCTGTAAGGAAAGGTGAAGAGTCAACTGAAGTATGTGAGGATGATAAATTTAGGGGCCCTCTTTCTATTGAGTCATGGCCCCTTGGCGCATTACCGAAAAATCCATTTTTGGTTGATAAGAAAACTGTGGAATATGACAAAGAAGATCCACAAATTAGTTCAGAAGCTAGGGTGGAACAGAGGCACATAATGAATACTGATGAAAGGACCCTATTTTTAAACAGCATTCGCACTAGTGATAGTTGTTCAAAACACGAGAGAGAACATGATTTGCTGAACAATACTAAAGTATGTTTGATGAAAGACACAAAGGTAAACTACCCTTACGAGGTGCTCAGTATGAATCCTTTACTGAGATGTGATTTCTTGCGCAATCATGTTAGCGCAAACAGGAGGGACCAAGGGAAATCTTTGCCTTGGTTTGATTTTTCTGCTGTGGATGACCCTTCAAAAACTTGCATTGCCAGGATACCTGTAGGATTCGGTATTGATTATGATGAGGAATCCCGTAGTTCTCAGACTGACAGAAAGATTCGCCGCCATGCCAACCAAGATTGTGGCATAGATAGGTTTGATGTTGACGATCAAAAACATTCTTCCGTTCATTTATCTTCCGGTTTAGAAGGTTATGTTGAAGAAATAAAATCGAATGCAATTGGTGGAAGTAGATGGGAGGGTACGCTTTGTAGATCAAATAACCCGGAAATTGAAGCGTTTAGTGATTGGAAACAGAACTCCTCGGGTACATTTGAATTGCCACTTGATTTTGTTATAGAAAAGTGTCTGCTTCAGGAAATACATCTTCAGTATCCTTCTCGATGCTTTCATTTGTTATAGATATACATATTAAGGTTTATAATTTGTCATTTTGTAATCATTTCCTTTTTAGGGATGTTTTTCTCATGCTAACAAGTCATAACTATTCATATATCACTTTTCCCTTTAACAAAATAAAAGATATAACTTTATCAGTAAGCTAGCTATCAAGTTGCTTGAAGAAGGATTCGGCTTGCAAGAACATCTGCTAGCTCTACGCAGATATCATTTTATGGAGCTAGCAGATTGGGCAGATGTATTTGTAGTGTCCCTTTGGCATCATGTAAGTCTGATATCAATCTATTTTATTGTGTTGAATTTTGACATCTCTAGATGATGCTTATACACATTTTCTCTCTTTTGGATTCCTAGAAATGGCTTGTTACAGAGGCAGATAACAGAATGGCGGAGATCCAAGGGTTTCTAGAATCATCAATTCAAAATTCATCATGTGAACGGGACAGCTATAAGGAGAGGTTATTTTTGTACAAAAGACAAGGCACAATGCATCTCCCGTCACCAACTATTGGTATGGTCTGACAGTAAATTTACTACTATGTCTACTGAATAATTTATCTGGTACTGATATGTGTGAAAATTTGCAGGAGTGCGTTCCTTTGATTTCTTAGGGTTGGGTTATCGAATTGACTGGCCAATCAGTATAATTTTAACATGTGATGCGCTGAAAGAATATGCTGATGTATTTACCTTTTTGGTTCAAGTGAAACTATCTGCCTATGCATTAACTGATGTCTGGTGCTCACTAAAGGTAACGGTTTCACTTTCTTTGTGTTTTCGCTCCTTGCGACATAGCACCTCTGAAAATTTTTTCTTCTTTTTGAATTTTTCTAAGTTCTTCATGGAGGATGCTATTTGATGTTGTTCGTGATATCTCTCATAGCACTTTTCATTTTCTGGGATTTTGATGGCACAATATTTATATTGTTCATTTAGGATGTAAGACATTATATGCACGCGAATAAAGAGCAGATAGCGAAGCAAGAACTTCGGTGGTTGAACATATTGATGAAACTAAGGTAAATTTAAAATTAAAAGCTTCACACTTCATAATTTCCTTGGGACTCATACTGCTAAGTATTTATTAGGCAATGAGACTGCATAATTAGATATGGTGATTTATATATCTTCTGGAACAATCATTTATTAGAGTAACAAAAAGGAAGCACTGATTCAATCCATGCAAGAATGTATAATTTTTGATGAACGTTTATATTGTTCTTCATCAATGTGCTTGTATGATACACAGCGTATTTTTTTAGATGATGGGAGTCTCTGCGTTAACTTGAGTATCTTTAACACCATTCTTCAATCTGCCAGGCATCAGGTCAACCATTTTGTATCAGCACTACAGCAATATGTACATTCGGAATTGTCTCATGTATCATGGTCTAAGTTCCTTCATTCACTGAAGCATAAGGTCTGAGCACACCTTACTCTCTACAATTTATTTTAGGTCAAAATATAAATACGCTTCTGTGATTCCCTGCTGAAATGTTATGCTATCTGAAAATAGGATTTTTAATTTAATTGTTGAGTATGAGCAACTGAAGCGTGCTCTTTGTCACTATAACTTACCAGAACCGGTTAAACACCATTTCTTAGCTATTCTGAGAGCAAAGTGCATGATGTATAGTTTTATTGCGAATCCAGTGGTGGTTTTCTCTTTGGTTGGTTTCCTTAATAAGAATTACACATCCTAGCTCCTCTTGGTTTTCAGGTCAAGGATATGATGGATCTTGAGTCTGTACATATGGCTTATCTAAGTGAAGCTCTGCGCATGTAAGTCTTGTTTCGTGGAACTGGACTTTGACTGACTGATGTAATGCTCTTTGAAATTGCAATGCATCATATAACCTAACCGCCCATTATCAAACACTTGCAGATGTTTCCTATCTGAAGAAACCCAACACATATCTAACATCATTGAAAACATATTGCAATGCGCACTAGACTTCCGGTCTTGTCTTCCTAGAGGCACTCGAAGTACAGGTCAAATTCCAAACGATACATTGACAAAAATGCTAGGCATAAACACATCTCAGGTAAAATAAGTTCATGAAAACTGTACATATCAAATCCTTTTTATCTTGGCGAGACCTGAGTATCAGTTTGCTGCAAGACCCTGAGTGTTATATTCACATTATCAGGTGATGATGGTGAAACAAAATTTTGACAAAGAGTTGAAGGAGCTGCATAAATGTCACTTGAGAGCACCAAAACATGGGATGTTTGGGCTCTCACGTTTCTGGGATTACCTCAATTTCAACCTTTATTATTCAGATATCCTTCATGACTCTAAAATCTTCGCTCTTATTCCTTGAAACTAATATGTCTGATACTTTATGCGTGTTGTATATTTTTATGTAATATAATCAGTCACCACTTTCATACTTTTGTGTTGTTTTAATTCAATATACATTTCCCTCGAATAATTGAGAAGTCTTTTTATTATTATCTTATTTCTCTGTCAACGAGACTATTCAGAGGTGGGCATAATTGAGACTATTATCTTATGATAATACAGACATCTTTTTATATCTTTTCCGTGGGCATAATTGAGACACAAAGAACTCCACGTCGAATAAGTTCAAAGTCATGTGTCTGGATTCAGAGGTGACAGCGACAGCCACTCTACCCTTAAAGATCGCGAATTAAGGTTGTTCATATAATTGTCTAAATATATGTGGACGACGAATATTTCGATAACGTGTGCACTTACACACAAGAAGTGGTTACAAAGAGAAAGAAGAGCGACATTGAGAGAGAGAGACAGAGAGAATGAGCTTAGTTTTTGCCATTAATGGGCAAAGGTTCGACCTTGATCTCTCCGTCGTCGACCCTTCAACAACCTTATTGGAATTCATTCGTTATCAGACTTCTTTCAAGAGTGTTAAGCTTAGTTGCGGCGAAGGTGATTGCGTTAGTTATCCTTTTATTTCGTCATTGTGCTTCTTTATCTAACATCGTTGTTGTTTCGTTCAGGAGGATGTGGTGCTTGTGTTGTTCTTCTCTCCAAGTACGATCCTGTTCTACACCATGTGGAAGATTTCACAGTCAGTTCTTGTCTTACTCTCCTTTGCAGCATCAACCATTGCAGCATTACGACGTCAGAAGGAATTGGAAACAGCAGAGATGGTTTTCACTCAGTTCACAAGCGATTTGCTGGTTTTCATGCCTCTCAATGCGGTTTCTGCACACCAGGAATGTCTGTTTCTCTTTTCTCTGCTCTTTTAGACGCTGACAAGTCTGAATCTTCTGAGCTTACACTTGTCGAGGCAGAGAAGGCTGTCTCTGGAAACTTATGTAGGTGTACTGGTTATCGTCCAATTGTAGATGCTTGCAAGAGCTTTGCTTCGGATGTGGATATTGAGGATCTTGGATTCAACTCTTTTTGTAAGAAAGGGTCTAGTAAAGAAGAAATGCTCATGAGTTTACCTCGCAATGACAAGCTTATCTGTACATTTCCGGAGTTTCTCAAGGAAGAGATTAAGTCAATTGATTCAGGAAACTTTAGATGGTGCAGTCCAGGGAGTGTTGTGGAACTCCAAAGCTTATTGGGAGCTTTCAAAGCTAATAGTAATGGAGTCTCTATCAAACTGGTTGCTGGTAACACAAGTAACGGATACTATAAAGAAGAAAGAGAGAAGAATTATGACAAATACATAGATCTAACTCGAATCCAGGAGTTGAAAGAGATAAGAGAGGAACACAATGGGCTTGAGATAGGAGGAGCTGTAACAATATCTAAAGTAATTTGTGCTCTGAAAGAGATTCGGGTTTCATCCGAAATTGCAAAGATGTCAGGGAAACTTGCCACTCATATGGAAAAGATCGCTGCAAGATTCATCAGGAACTTTGGTAGTATTGCAGGAAACCTTGTAATGGCTCAGAGGAAACAGTTTCCTTCTGACATGGCTACAATCCTTCTTGCAGCCGGTGCGTTTGTTAACATTATGAGCTCACCAAGTGGACCCAAGAAGTTAACACTAGAGGAGTTCCTTCAGAGACCTCCTCTTGAGGCTCATGAACTGGTTTTGAGTATTGAAATTCCATTTTGGCATTCTGAAACAAACTCTGAATTGCTTTTTGAAACCTATCGAGCTGCACCGCGTCCAATGGGAAGCGCCCTGGCTTATCTAAATGCTGCTTTCTTGGCTGAAGTGAAGGATACAACGGTTCTTAACTGTAGATTGGCTTTTGGGGCTTACGGAACCAAACACGCCATTAGATGTAAGGAAGTTGAGGAGTTCCTTTCCGGGAAAGTAATTACTGACATTGTTCTGAATGAAGCTATTACTTTACTTGGCAAGACCATCGTACCTGAAGATGGTACAAGCAATCTTGCTTACAGGTCAAGCTTGGCGCGAGGCTTTCTTTTCGAGTTCCTTCACACTTTATTAACTCGTACTACAAAAAACCCATCAAATGGTTACTACTTGGATCCGCCAAAACCGTTGCCAATGTTGTCTTCTTCACAACATGTTCGTATAAACAATGATTATAATCCGGTTGGTGAGCCTGTTACTAAATCTGGATCATCCCTTCAGGCTTCTGGTGAGGCTGTTTTTGTAGATGATATTCCATCTCCCTCAAACTGTCTCTATGGAGCATTCATCTATAGTACAAAGCCATACGCACGAATCAAAGGTATTCGTTTCAAGGAAAACTCGGTACCTGATGGTGTTCATGCAGTCATCTCTTGCAAAGATATTCCTAAACGTGGACAGAATGTGGGTTTAAAGAATCCATTAGGCAATGATATCTTATTTGCAGAGGATGTCACCATTTGTGTAGGCCAATGCATCGCCCTCGTGGTAAAGTCCAATCATATTTCCCTACGAGTTTGAATTTCCAACACCAATGCTTTGACCAACACTTGTAAATTGGCAGGTTGCAGACACGCAGAGACATGCGGATGCAGCAGCCAATCTTGCAGTGGTTGAATACGACACAGAGGGTTTAGAACCTCCCATCTTATCAATTGAGGACGCGGTAAAAAGATCCAGTTTTTTCAAGATGTTACCTTTCGCTTACCCACAACAAGTTGGTGACACATCGAAAGGAATGGCTGAAGCTGAACATCGGATTCTTAGCTCTGAAGTATGTATTAATGTAGTCTCTCCTCCAAATTTCTCAAGTAAAACTCAGGCAAATCTTTATATAAGTTTGATATGGAATAGGTAAAACTCGGGTCACAATATTACTTTTACATGGAGACACAAACAGCCCTTGCATTGCCAGATGAAGACAACACCATTGTAGTCCATAGTTCAACTCAGCTCCCTCAGTACGTACAGTCCACTATGGCTGCATGCCTTGGCATCCCTGAAAACAACGTCCGTATCATAACCAGGCGCGTTGGTGGAGGTTTTGGAGGAAAAGCTGTCAAGTCAATGGCTGTAAGTTTTCGTAAACCAATCTTGACCATTTTCCTTCACTTTAGACCATAACCCTGAAAGCTTACCACTCCTCTCAGGTTGCTACAGCATGCGCTGTTGCTGCAAATAAACTGCAGCGACCTGTGAGGACTTATGTAAACCGGAAAACTGATATGATAATGACTGGTGGGAGACATCCTATGAAGATAACCTACAATGTAGGTTTCAAGTCCACTGGGAAGATAACAGCTTTGGACCTAGAATTACTAATGGATGTAGGTTCAACTCTTGGGTTTAGCATGTTTGTTCCACTAAATATCGTTGGGTCGCTGAAGAAGTACAATTGGGGGGCCTTATCTTGTGATATCAAAATGTGTAAAACAAATCTTCTAAGCAGAGCCATCATGAGAGCCCCTGGAGATGTCCAGGGTACCTATATCGCTGAAGCCATTATTGAAAATGTAGCTTCTAGTCTCTCCTTGGATGTGGATACCGTAAGAAAGATTAATCTCCATACATATGAGAGCTTAGCTCTGTTCTACAAGGACAGTGCTGGTGAGCCACATGAGTATACTTTGTCTGCGATGTGGGATAAGGTCGGCGTATCTTCCAACTTTGAGAAGCGGATTTCGATTGTCAGGGAGTTTAACAAGTCTAATAAGTGGAAGAAACGAGGGATTTCTCGAGTACCCATCATTTATCAAGTTTCCATGTTTGCAACTCCAGGGAGAGTAAGTATTTTGAGTGATGGAACGATCGTTGTTGAGGTTGGTGGAATCGAGATAGGACAAGGGTTATGGACAAAGGTGAAGCAGATGACTGCTTATGCTCTTGGTTTGCTCCAATGCGATGGAACCGAAGAGCTCTTTGATAAGATAAGAGTTGTACAAGCAGATACCTTGAGCTTGGTCCAAGGAAGTTATACAGGAGGTAGCACAACATCCGAGGGAAGCTGTGCAGCTGTTCGTCTCTGCTGTGAAACCTTAGTCAAAAGATTGAAACCTTTAATGGAGCGATCAGATGGTCCAGTCAGCTGGAATAAGTTGATTTCTCAGGTTCTCTTTCTCAACTCACTGCTTACTTTTTGTAAAGATGGAGCTTCTTGATTTTGACTTTTGATTCATGTGTCAAAACACAGGCCTATACTCAGTCCGTGAACTTATCAGCTAGTGACTTGTATACTCCAGGAAACACTCCTACTCAGTACCTGAACTATGGTGTTGCAGTCAGTGAGGCAAGTTTTGGTTTCTTTATTCACTAAAATTGTGCCCTTTAAAATCTGAATTTGAATGAAGAACTGTAACTTTGGTGTATCAATGGCGATGATACAGGTTGAAGTAAACCTTGTGACAGGAGAAACGACGGTTCTACAGACAGATATCTTATATGACTGTGGAAAAAGTCTCAATCCGGCTGTCGATTTAGGACAGGTAATATGAATAAAGAGAACACATAAAGAAAATGAATCTTTTTTGTGATGTGATTTGTGTGTTCTTTGTTCAGATTGAAGGATCTTTTGTGCAAGGACTTGGATTTTTCATGCTTGAAGAGTACATAACAGATACAGAAGGACTCCTTCTGACAGACAGTACATGGACATACAAGATCCCGACCGTGGACACCATTCCTAGACAGTTCAATGTCGACATACTAAACAGTGGATGCCATGAAAAACGAGTACTCTCTTCTAAAGGTCAGTCACTCCCCCCTTACACGAAAACATTTGAAAAACATGCAATCAACCTTTTTTTTATCATATTATTTGCTTCACATGCAGCCTCAGGAGAGCCTCCGTTGCTACTGGCAGCTTCGGTGCATTGTGCCATAAGAGATGCTGTGAAAGAAGCAAGGAAACAACTTTGTATGTGGAAAGGTGAGGATGGTTCCTCTGCTTCAATGTTTCAGTTGCCGGTTCCTGCTACAATGCCTGTCGTGAAGGAACTATGCGGTCTAGATATTGTTGAAACCTATTTGGAGTGGAAATTAAGCACCAACTCAAAAATCTGAGAGCTACAACAGTTTTTATCATGAATGAATGTCTCTGTTTCTTTCTTTAAATATTCTCTTTCAAGTCTCAGTTTTGTTAATGATTTGATTTTGTAAAAGAACACAAAATTGACCTACTTTCTTAAGTAATCATAAAGCCAAATTCAAATGCTTGAATAATAATCAATTTTATAAATGATGTACTAATTATCCTTGATAACAAATACAAAACTCTGTTAAAAAGTTGAATTAAAAAACATAAGGAAAGAAAATTTGAGCAGTTGACTGTGGGGGAGTGAGGACTAAACAAACTACTTGTGTCATAGAGAACAAAAATAACAAGCTGCCCCAAAACCCGAATTAAATATAAGAGGTCTAGGGAAGCTACCTTCGAACCCGCCAAAGACCATCAAGCATAATTAACTTCGAGCTCTGGCTTTGACCTTGAACATATCAAATTGATACTACCGCCGATCATAGTTCTCTGCATACTCAATATAGTGGTGACGGGGACCATACCTTGAGGGTGCAGGTTCATATCTATGATGCTGATGATGGTGGTGATGATGATGAGTAGGAGGATCATAAGGCTGCCATCTTGACGGTGAAGGACCTGAATGATGCCCATTAGACTCGAAGGATGCATTCCTATGGTTTCTTCCATGTGGCATGGGCGAACGAAGATCGGTGAAGTGGCTACCAGAACTGAATGCTGGTGATCTATGGTTATGACTATGTGTAGGTAGCCTATGGTTATGACTAGAAGGTGTAACAGGAGACCTTGGCCTCCTGATATTTTCTCTTTGAAAAGAATGTTTTTCCGGATCCTCTGTGATCCAACCACCTCTGTGTTTTGATTTCTTCGGTGTACTATGAGGCTGTTCTTCTTTATGTGTTTTCTTCTTCTTCTTCGTCTTCCCATTAGATTCATAGGGAGTATAACTGTATTCTGAATCCTCTTTACCTTTCTTGCGAGATTTACGTGATGGTGTAGATGTATCACGGTTTCTCTTAGAAGCCTATATATAGCAAAAAAAGGAAGTCTTGAGTCATAGTATGAGAGAGAATAAAGAAGAAGAGAGCTCAATGCACAAATGGCGTGAGGTTGAGCCTACCTGGGAGGAATTCGGGCATTCACGAGCAAAATGTCCTGCTCCATTACATTTGTAGCATAAACTCGATGATTCTTTGCTATGTGAAGTGCTTATGCTTGATGAATTCGGGCATTCACGTGAGAAATGCCCTTCTTCCCCACACCTATAGCATACACTGACTGAATCTCTGCTGTTGCCTGGAAAGCTCACGCTGGAAGAATTAGGGCAGTCACGCTTCAAATGCCCTTCTCCCCCACACTTAAAGCATACATTGGCAGACTCTTTGTCGATGTCATCATAGTGTCTACCACAAGCCTAAAAAGAAAGTATTTTAGTTAGATGGTAAAATTTTGCATCATTCACTTCAAGTACAACAGATCAATTATATTTAGAGACACAAACTCGATAGACAGTGTAGACGATAGAAAATCAGAATCTCAACAACTTACCAGCCCAGTATGACCAAGTTGACCACATCTGTAGCAAGATACAGCCCATGTCTGAGAACTACCAGGTTCAACACAGCATAGATGGCCAAAGCTTTTACAGGCGTAGCATTGTATATCCTGGCGAAAGTAGATAAGGCAATATTATTAAAATCTACAAAAGCAATCAGAAAATCAAGAAAAGCAAGTGCAGGTTAGGGGTAGAAGACATAATCCTTATATGGTCATGAAATTCCTTTCATAAATATTCGTTTCTTTTGATGAACAACAGGTGTTAAAAAGGAAATAGTAAACAGAGTATTGAATATCAGGCAAACAAAATTACCTTCAAATCATCCTGAGAGTACTCATACTTGCACAAAATCATGTCATGTCCAAAGTCTCCACATCTTAAACATATGGCTCCTTTAGACCCACTTTTGTACTTGTCCGGACAATCTTTAGCTCGGTGACCAACTTTTTTGCAAATATAACAATCTTGTCCCTATGGAAAGAAGGAATATTTAACTCAGCAACCTTACAACCAATAGAGACTAGTTGCCCTAAATCTTCCACGGTAACCACATAACTATACTCACACTTCTGCAAGCCTTAACGAGAATATTAGAATGAAAGAGCACGGCATCCACATAAATGGTCTACCATCAAGCTAAAGACCGCACCTTTGGACACTGCTTTGCACCATGTTCCAAACCCCCACATATAAAGCATGGCTTCCTTCGCTTGGTAGGAGTTGGACAATTCACAGTTATATGACCTTGTTCTCCACAGCTATAACAGCTAACCCAACCAGCATCAGGAGGATCAAAGTACCTTGCTCCGCGCTATTAACACAAAGACCCCAAAAAATGGTCATACAGTTTCTGACAGAAACTTTCTGTTGCCCAAAAAATGTGATAGATAAGAGCAATCATTCATTCAACTCACAAGAAGCTTTCTCAGAACCATATTGCTAGATGTTTCTCCAGTTTTTGGTTCAGCAGATCTCTCAACTTCATCATCATCTTCTTCACCTTTTAATACATCCTCCACTACCTTATCCTCATCTTGGTCTTTCCAAACAATGGGCTGATCATCATACAAATAAAGTAAAAATCAAGGAGCATTAAAACACAAAAGCATCAAACTTTCCTAAACAAATAACATCAAATTGCAAGTCAAAAGAAAACTGATTTAAAGTTATGATAGAGAGAGAAGAGCATTAATTGAAACTGTAATACGATATAGAGAAGAAAATCATTCATACTTACAATTTCATGGGCAGCTTCTAAATTGATTTTCTTCACCTTCTTACTACTCTCAGGGTTTTTACTTTTAGACTTTCCTCCATTAACAATCACAGTACCTAATACACCAGAATCGTCGAGATCCGACATAGTTGAATCAACCTTATTTCCAACAGCACGCCGCGATAACGCTTTCTCCAATATCTTCAAGCTTAGGTCTTCATTACCCTCATCGTCTTCTTCTTCGTCTTTTCCAAAGACACTTTTAAGGGCAACAGGATCTTTCATGACCCCAAACCTAGAATTTGAATTGGGCAGATTTCAGAGATATTTCTTAGTTCTCCGAGTTTTTAGTACGGCGGAGAAAGACGGAGTAGGGCTCTTTTGTGTTTGTTCTTTGTGTTGTCTTTACAAATTTACCCCTGAGGATACTGAAATACATAGAAAAAAACTACTAATAAATTTGTGAAATGATCTATATTTTTAAGGACAACTTTGAACAACTAAGTGATTTTCCGCACGCATAAATATTTTAGTTAATTTTATAATTTTATTATTCTATATATTAGTAATTATATTTTTAATAATCAGATAAAATAATAAAAAATTAAATTAAATTAACATGTCAAAAACAAATTTTTATAAAGACAAATTTATAAAACATTAAATACAAAATCATCAATTTGTATAAGTATTATATTAAATAATTTCTTTCATTAACCTCACATTTAAAAAATTATATGAGAGGTTAATCAATCATATTAAAATTAAATATGGTTTTGACACCTATATTTTCATAAGAATCACTCATCTAATAATATATATGATTTTAACATCTTTATTAGATAAAAAATTAAACATTAAATTTTAATTTCAAAATAAATATATTAAATTTAAAATTATTATACATAATGTTTTGTGTAATAAATAGTTTTTTATATAATAAAAGTTATTAAATTTTCTTATTTAATAATGTAACTATTTTATTAAAGATTTTTTTAGTTTGATATAAAAATAAATTAAATATAATATTAGGAGCAAGTTTGTAATCAGTTACGTTAAAATTAAACGTAGTGTTGACACTTGACACCTAACCTTTTTTCATAAGAAACACTCCTCTAATAATATATATATAAAATGATGATTGAATATAACTAACTTTTCTATTTTTTTAGACATGCAAACTTAACAACACATACAATAGTGTATGTATTGTTTTGTGTCATATAATTAAAAACTTGTTTAGCTATATAAGCTCGATGATACACATCAAATGTATATCACTGTTTCATTTGAAATCTAATGACAACACGTTAAAATATCCAAAAGTACATATTTTTAAAACAGTAAAAATAAATGTTAGGTAAACTTACCAAACATCTTGCAAATAAAATGTTAGTTTTAGAGTATATTTTTCTTTTGCCTTCACATTATCTAATGTTTTCACACTAACAATTTGACCAATTACATATGTAGTAAAGACATGTAAAACAAAAGTAATTTTGAAGAATACCCTTTTTAGCATACCCCTTTTTAAAAAATTCTCCATCATGTTTTCAAAGAAAAAGACACATTTTGAAAATGAAATAGTAAAATAGGGTATTTTTGAAATTCCCCCAAAACTGTTTTAAAAAAATTATTATTTACTATATATTATTAACAAAATTCAGTGAAAATAGTTTAACCTATAACTTACCAATCGAAACATTTTTATATAGCTTTTTAGACAAAATATATGCGAAGTCAGTCAAATATTTTACAGAAACTTTTGTTGAAAAAACATCACATGGCTTTATATAGAAAATAATATAATATTCAAATAGGAATAGCATTTATCAAAGATTATGATAAGTATGAAAAATTCTTAATTATCTTTATCTCACTAAAATTCTAAAAAGTATTAAATCAAAACAAATATTTTTAAATAATTTTCAGATAATTTTAAAATTTAAAAGATCATTATATTTTCTTAAAAGTAAAAAACTTAAGTTAAAATAAAAATAATTAAATTAAATTACGAATTTTAGTTTTACTTTATACAAATTTTTATTTCTAATATTGTATATATTTTATGTAATTTTCTATATTACAAAAAATGACAAATAAAAAACTTAAGTCAAAAGAAAAGTAACTAAATTAAATTATGAATTTGATTTTATTTTATATTAATTTCAATTACGAATTTAATTTTTTTTTATAAATGTAATTCTAATTTTGTATATATTTTATGTAATTATCTATATTACAAAAAGTTATGTAATTATTTATATATTATAAGTAAACAAAAATTTAATATGAGAGCAACTTAGTAATTTAATGATAGAGTAACTTTGTAATCAACTACATTAAAATTAAATGTGGTGCTGACACGTAAGCATTATTTAAAAAATCACTTTGCAAATAATATATAAGATTATAATTTTAAATTTTTATGCAAAAATTAATTTTCAAAAGGCCGTAAATGTCTTAAGGTGAAGGTATTTACTTTTGTGAGAGATAAAACTAATAATTGGTCTCCAATTTTTTTTATTTAAAGTAGGAAAAGAGGTATTTATTAAGTTTATTCTGATCGCTATACCACCTTATGCGATGTCCAGTTTTCGGTTTCAAAAATTTATTTCAGCAAAAAATAATTCGGTGATTTCAAGTTTTTGGTAGAAAACTTCCCAGATCTTAAAAAGGGATTCATTAGACTAAATAGGAAAGATTACGTAGAGGTAGACATGAGTGAAGTTTGGGTTTTAGAGCCATTCAAGAGTTTAGTTCGACTTTACTAGCCAAGCACTTATGGCATCTGCTTGATCATCGTGAATCACTTTTTAAAAGTTTTTAGAGGCCGATATTTCAAGGATTCTAGTCATTTGGTTCTCATATCAGCTTGTAATCCATCTTAGAGTTGGAGAAGCATAATTAATCAAGTATTACATTAAACTTATTATGAGCTACAATTAACCAGAAAGAGAACAATAGATACTCTCGAACAATAGATACTCTTGAACTTACAACTATAAAAAAAAGAGATTTTGACAATTCACTGATAATATCATTCACAACTATGATTTAAGCCTTACAAAGGCCACCATAAGAGTTATCCGCATGACCAACACTGAAGACGAGCTTCAAACTAACAACTCGAAAACAAAATCTGGCTTTCTCTGAAAATGAAGAGACTTAAACATGAAAATTCAAGGAATGGGGAAAACCAAACTAAAGAACCCAAGCAAAAGAGGAGACTATCAAGCCAGAGACAGACCTTCAATGGGACTAATAGAGAGCAAAAGAGGTGAAGAGATCCGGCGAAAAAGAGCAGCACCGTTGAGGCACTACCGAGAACTCGACCCTCCAAACGAAACCCTCAAACTCGACAAAAGGCACCGCCATCCCCAGCCTATTATTGAACAGAGAGGACCGGCAACGCTCCACGTATTCAAAATCTGAAAACGTAACTCCATTTGTGTTTTATTTGGTAAACCCAAAAAATGGTGAAAAATAACAAAGGTCATAACACAATAGAGATGAGAAAAATATACAATGTGAGCAATCTACAAGTTACCTTCTCAAAAAAAATTATTTGGTGTTTGCAAGAAAACAAGTGAATTTTGCACACTATGTGGTATACAGATTTTGATAATTGCGTTTTGTCCGGATGGAAAAGTGTTTTCTTTTGGTCATCAAAATTCTATCATTTTCCATCAATACATCAGCAATGTCCATCAATAAACTTGATGAGTCTTCGTCATGTGAAGTGCTTATGCTTGATGAATTCGGACATTCACGTGACAAATGCCCTTCTTCCCAACACTTATAACATACACTGACTGATTTCCTGTGATTGCCTGGAAAGCTCACGCGAGAAGAATTAGGGAAATCACGCTTTAAATGCCCTTCTCCTCCATAGTTAAAGCCATTGGCAGAATCATTGTCGATGTCATCGTAGTGTCTACCACATGCCTGGAAAGATAATTCTATTAGTTAGATAAAGAATTCTGTTAACTACAATAGATCAATTATGTTTAGACACAAACAAAAAAGACAGTATGAATGATTGAAAATCCGAATCTCAAAACCTTAGACCTTACCAGCCCAGTATGACCCAGTTTACCACATCTGTAGCAAGATACTGCCCATGTTTTAGAATTATCAGATTCGACACAGCATAGATGGCCAAAGCTTTTACAGACATAGCATTGTATATCCTGGCCAAAGTAGATAGGGCAGTATAATTAAAATCTACAAAAGCAATAAGAAAATCAAGAAACGTGAAAGCAAGTGCAGGTACAAGGTAGAAGACATAATCCTTATATGGTCATGAAATTCCTTTCATAAATATTTGTTTCTTTTGATGAACAACAGGTGTTAAAAAAAATAGTAAACAGAGTATTGAATATCAGGCAAACACAATTACCTTCAAATCATCCTGAGAGTATTCATACTTGCACAAAATCATGTCATGTCCAATGTCTCCACATCTTAAACATATGGCTCCTTTAGACCCACTTTGGTATTTATCCGGACAATCTTTAGCTCGGTGACCAACGTTTTTGCAAATATAACAATCTTGTCCCTGTGGAAACAAGGAAACATTTACTCAGCAACTATATGCAACCAAAAAAAGACTAGTTTCCCTAAATCTTCCATGGTAACCACATAACTATACTCGCACACTTCTGCAAGCCTAAAAGAGAATATTAGAGAATGAAAGAGCAAGGTATCCACATAAAAGATCTACCATCAAGCTTAAGACCGCACCTTTGGACACTGCTTTGCACCATGTTCCAAAGCCGCACATATGAAGCAAGGCTTCCTACGCTTGGTAGAAGTTGGACAATTGACAGTTATATGACCTTGTTCTCCACAACTATAACAACTCACCCAACCAGCATCAGGAGGATCAAAGTACCTTGCTCCACGCTATTAACACAAAGACCCTAGAAATGGTCATAAAGTTTCTGTTGCCCAAAACATGTGAGAGATAAGAGCAATGATTCATTCAACTCACAATAAGCTCTTTCAGAACCATATTGCTAGATGTCTCTCCAGTTTTTGGTTCAACAGATCTCTCAACCTCATCATCATCATCATCATCATCATCATCATCATCATCATCTTCTTCACCGTTTAATACATCCTCCACTACCTTATCCTTATCTTTGTCTTTCCAAACAATGGGCTAATCATACAAATTAAGTAAAAATCAAGAAGCATTAAAACAAAATAGCATCAAACATTACTAACAATTACCATCAAATTGCAAGTCAAAAGAAACTGATTTAGAGTTATGAAAGAGAGAGAAGAGCATTAATTGAAACTTATAATCAGATATCATACTGACAATTTCGTGGGCAGCTTCTAAATTGACTTTCTTCACCTTCTTACGCCTCGGTAACGCTTTCTCCAATATCTTAAAGCTTGGGTCTTCATTAGCCTCCTCATCCTCCTCTTCTTCGTCTTTTCCAAAGACACTTTTAATGGCAACAGGATCTTTCATGACCCCAAACCTAGAATTCGAATTGGGCAGCTTTAATACGGCTTAGGGCTCTTGCCACTCTTTTGTGTGTGTGTTTTTAATAATGGTTTTACAACTTTACTCCTGGGAGAAGGTAAATTGTAAAAAGGAAAGAAATAAAATACAGAAGAACAGAGAAAAATACAAATAAATTCGTGAACTAATTGCTGGTAAAGAAAAAGGTTCCTAAATTTAATGTGACAGATTTATAATTCAACTTTAATATTTACAACAATAAATATATTCAATTTTGGCTTTACGAGCAAAGTAATATATGGTATGAGTATGACTTTTTTGTATTAAAAAATATACTATGTGGTGGTATAAGTACGTTTTTTTTCCGCCTTCAAATTGTTTTTTCAACTAGTGTTTGCTTCATGTTGGTATTTTGAATATTATTTTCAAAATGTTGTTTTAATGGCCAAAAACCTAAATCGAAATTAACCCGAATTAGAAGAATCGAATCCGAACTAATCCCGACAAAATATCTCAATAGGTTCTAAACTTATGTATTTAGAATATCAAACCTAAATTCAAACCAGAACCAAATTTTAGAGTTTTTTATTAATTTTTTAATTAATTTTGAATTTTTATATAGAAATACCTAAATCCGAACTCGATCTATATCGAAGCAAAGTTTATCTGAGAAATAAAAATATGCGAATAAGTTTTAAATCAAAATAACCAAAATATTGAATTAGTGGAACCGAACCTGAAAAACCAGAATGTGTCCTAAATCTATTTATCCGGAAAATAGAAGCCAAACTCGTACCAGAATCGAATCAATATCCGAATTTTTAATATTTATATTAAATTTTAGTTTTTAAAGAATTTTTTCCATTAAATCTTATTAATTTTTAATTTTTGTATTAAAATCTGTAACAAAACCTATATTAAGCCTATTTTTAAGGGTTGTTCTGAACAATAGGTTAATTTTATCGTAAAGTTTATAACATAGTCAAAATGAAAGTGTCTGTATAATAGATATATAAACTCAAGCATAATATTCTCACACATAATGCCAAGAAATGAGATAATTAAGCTTTATGGTATGTGTGTGACGATTACGATGAGTAAGTAGACACATGTTAATCCACCAATCTCAGTTGCACAAGAGTTTAGTTACGATGTAATCTTCGTGGCCAGAAAGCAAGGTTAACAACAAAATTGTATGTTCATCTATTATTTGATTGATACAGATAAAGGAAACAAGCATCACTCAACAAATTTCATCTGGTTCCTAGGGACTCCCGACAAGCACGGGTAAAAAAAAAAAGTTTTAAAAAAAAAAGTTTATGGCTGATTGTTTGAAGCTCTAGATACAAAGACTAGCGACTAAAAAGCAATAAATATGAGCTTAGGGAATAAGCTATAACTAACATGTGATCCTTTAAGCAAGGACCATTAATCACCAAAACAAAATAACAAGCAAAACACCACCTAAACTAAACCTGTAACATGGAGATGGGACATAAGCTAAACATGGAAACGCATCAACAAAGGTAATAACCATAGATCTAAACATAATCAAAGCCAAAACAAAATACAATTGCGAGGTGGAAAGACCCTAAAAGCATTAAAAACATAGCAGATTTAGTTACTATAAACTTAAGTCAACCTGATTACTTAAGTTGAAACTAGTAATAGACAAGTCTACGATTTCTGGTAAAGTAATGTGGCGATTTCCGGTGACGTAAGGTCAATTTTCGGCAATTATATCTCTGATGAGGTATTCAATTCAAGATCGAGGAGTCCTTTAGTCGATCTCTACAAGGCTTCTCAGTGTTTCCATTATTAAAGATTATGCATTTGAAATTACGATTTCTGTGATACGAATCTATCAACCCTTAGATCTTTTGAGATTAAATCATTTATGGAGCCTAGGTCAATTATCCCACACCTTCACCGCTCCTCATTTCTCAGATAATCTTATGGATCCCCAAATCATAGGTATATTTCTTGAATCTTATTACACATTAGAATTAGGGCTACAATCTTGGTTTATGAATTTCCCAAATCGTAACCTTCGGATATCAAAAGGATTCCATTCTTACCTGAATCCTTGCTTTTATCTCTTTTTGATTTTGTTTCTCCAAAACAAACTATTTTAAATTTAACTTCATTTGTATTTTAAGAAAAAGATATAACCGTAAAAAAAACTCAGATAGTTATTATTATACAGAGTTTAATTTATTTAAAACTTCTATAATTTGATATTGCATTTGAACCAAGTACTTAAGATTAGAATGAGACTTTGATAGTTATGTAGACCAAAAAGAAAAAGAATTATTTAAGAATTCAAAGCAGAATGGGCTGACGATCCAGATCCCCCAAGAACTATCATATATCGTATTAGATCCTCCCAAACTATCGGGGTCTATATAATTGCACCCAATTGGAAGTATGAAAACGTAATTGCCCCTGATTTGGTTTCTTTGGTATAATCAATTTGAACCGAGACGGAACTAGAACCATACTATAACTCGACCCGATTAACTTTTCCCGAAAACCATACCCGACCCGATAACTAGTGAACCAATTGTATAACCTGATTACTATTCTAACCCGACCCGATAACCTTTCCCTAAATTACATAACCCTACGACGTTGAACTTTACATCAGTTTCGTGATTTTGAGGCTGAATTTTCAAGGTAATCTTCTCAATTTCTTTCGATTGGGTTAGTTTTGTTTATTGATTTCGAAGTATAAGAGACCATTTATAAAGCCTATTGCTTATGTTTTCACTCTTTATTTAGTTTGTTGTTGAGGTTGATGAATTTATAATTTGTTGTTCAGTACATCGAGAATGAGTACTGAGACTAGAGCTTCAAGTTCGAATTTTCGTAATGGAGAATGAAATGTGTATGGAATTCCAAATATGTGCTGTTGTGGGGCTGCAATCCAATGTATTGTGTTCAAATCAGAGAGAAACTCATACAGAAGGTTTTACAAATGTTCATATGCTTCAAATTTGAAGGTAATTTCAAGTCTTAATACCTAATATTGTGTAAAGGATATGGTATAATCTTTGTTTACTGCATTTGATCTTGAAGCTTGCTGATAATAAGCACATCTTCAAATGGTGTGATGAAGCTGCTTTGGATGAGTTAGAGACCGTTCGCGGCTCAATCCAGCAGTTGCAGTTAAATTGGAGTCCAAAATCTATGAGAGAATAGATGGTGTGGTCCTTGCTAGTGAAAGGAAGATGGAGAAAGTAATGGTGATTGGTTTTGTTTTGATTTCTTTGATCATGATCGGAGCCATGAAGCTGCTTAATTAGTGGAGTTTGTATTCTGCTGGTACGACAATGGTGTAGATGTAGTTTAGTGTCTAATGTTTGTAGTTTAGTGTCTATCTTTGTATGAGAAAGTGAAAATGAAGATGCCTTTAACAATGTTTTGTTGTCTTCACACTATTTTGTTGTCTGCAAGTATTAAAAGACTGCAATTTGTATTGAATTTTGTTTATTGGATTAAAAGACTGTAACGTGAACTATATTGTTGTTTATTAAGTACAAAGCACGATGCACATGGTGTTTATGGAGCAAGGAACAAAGGTTCTTGAATTAAGCAATGGTTCTATTGAAAAGAAAACACCATCTTCAGTCATAATAAAGTACTGAAATTTTGCAGACAAAAGCTAAAAACAGAGACTAAAAGCTCCAAACACATCCGATAGTTTGTTTCAAAGAGCTAAAAAACAGAGACTAAAAGCTCAAAACACATCTGATCTCCAAACACATCCAAAAAGCTTCTGCCTTGTGAACCTTCACAATTAGTTTCACTTGTGTCATTACACCTTGTGAACCTTCAACTTGTCCATCTTCACCTTGACCCGCAGAGCTCCCTCCCTTTGTTAGCTGTTAACACAAATCGGTAAAGAACACAAAGTAAGGTACTCATAACAACAATAATATACAACTAACCTTTTGCTTCTTATTATGTCCTCAGCGGTTATGATTTTCACTCCCACAAATCTCGCAGTGCATGATACATTTCTTTTCCGTTTTCTTCTTAGTAGGTGATTCTCCTTTTCCTTTCTTCCTCTTGTCTTTCTTACTCTTCTTCTTTCGATCGGGTTGTGCAGGCATAAGTGGCTTATAAACATCTGCACCTTCACCAACAGGCCAAAACTTTTCTCCCCTTATAGGGTTGATGCCTTCTTCATACGTTTTCCTCCAAGTGGTTGTGTGGAACCATGAACTCACAAAATCTTCAACCTTTAGCTTCTTGTTGATTATTACTGCATATCCATGCTCATATGACACTCCAGTAAGATCCCAATTTCTGTAGCTACATGTCCTCCTCTCGAGATGAACACAGTAAGAACACCCATCTGCCACAACTTGGTACACAGTATTAGTACTGCCGTACTATGCAATCTGTTGAAAGTTCATGTGTTCTTGTTAACATGTCTTCAACATATGGAGTGCAAAATCCAATGTGACGTGTTGACATCCGATCTTTTCTTGATTCGTACCATCGCCAACCGAGCTATCATCTCAAGCATGGGTATAATCAGCTTTTCTCTTGCTTTCACAATGCTGCTTGAATGACTCTATGGAGTTATTTTCCACGTCTTCACAATAGTTTCCTGTCTTGAAGAATGCCATGCACCAAAACTGTGGATTCATAGCCATAGTAGAGTTGAAAATATCTTCATCATACTTCCACAGGCGGTGTAAGTTAACTCTGTACTCGGCTTTGTTGTAACTCCACGCAAGATTCCAAAATAAGGGCTTCATCTTAGGTTTCTTCCCATGGTCCTCTTTGAGATTTGCATAGATGTGCCTCACACATGGCCTATGCTCAATCTTAGGAAGCTCCGTCTCAACCGCTTTAATCAAACCTTGCACAAATAAATAAACACACTCAGATGCTGCAGCAAATAACATGTAAACATACTAAAAACGGGAGCTAAATACAACCTTTTGTCAATCTGATACCAAGACATAACCATCACCATCTGCAAGAGCTAAGTCTTCTCTAATCTTCTTTAGAAACCAAGAATCTGTCGTTTTGTTTTCAACCGAATAAAACAAGCATCTACACCCATGAGAGGCCTACAATATTCTTTCCATGCTCTCCTTAACGTGTCAAAGTAGACATATAATCTATTGAATTCATCTAACCTTCTGCATTTGTGATGGTTTCAATAGCTATACTCGAATTAGGATTTGACAACATTAACTCAGCACTGTAATCTCTTATCCGTTCAAATTGCCTATCATATTCTTTTTCAACCAATCTCAATGCCCTATTCCTTGTAGCTCGACACTAAGGCCTAGACACGTGAATTCCCCATTTCTCGAAAACTAGTTGCTCAATTTTCATTGGCATGAGATATTCTGGTTCACTGCGGATTTTATCTAAGAACAACGAAGCAAGAACATGGACCTTTAACATTTCACAATGCCCACTAACATAACAGTTATGCTCCTCTACATTGCCTCTAATCTCCCATTTATTCGATTCACCTCTACCTAAGCAATATACTTGCCAATTGCAACCAAAACCTATGCAAATAAACGGAATCTTTGTTTTATCATACCTAGACTGTTTGATATTCCGGCAAAAATTCAAAGTGTGGTCAAGAACAACCTCTTTGAAGGCGAGGCCACTGAAGAATTTCTGACCTTTGTAGAGAATACCGTCACCACGCCTCATTTTATGCCTTTCAGACTGTTTCTTCTTGACATATTCATACTCCTTGTCATCATCTGAGTCTGGGTATTCATCATGTTGGATTCCTGGCTCATCAACAAACAACTCCACTTCGTGATACATACGTCTTTAAGCTTTCGATTTCACTCTGTATCGCGATTAGGGTTTCAGAGCATTTGGGGATTTTTTTTTCTGTATCGCGATTTAGGTTAATCTGATGGTTAGGTTTTAATTTTTAATTGGGTGGGTTTAGTCTTTAATCAGGTGGGTTTAATCATTAATCGGGTGGGTTTAGTCTTTAATCGAGTCGGTTTAATCATTAATCGGGCATAAAATCAGGTTTGTTTCGGTTTAATAAATCATTAGTGACCGATTACTAATTATGGTCTACAGTAAACCAAATCCCAATTTGACTGAGGGTAAATTGCGTTACTACTTGTAATTAGGTCTAAACAGATGTTCAAACTTCCAATCGGGGGCAATTACATTTTCATACTTCCAATTGGGTGCAGTTATATAGACCCCGATAGATTGGGGGGGTTGATACGATATGATAGTTCTTGGGGGATCTGGATCGTCAGCCCAAGCAGAATTTTTATTTAATAGAGAATAAAATTTCTTAGTGAAAATTACTTATCAAATAAAATTTTAGAATTTGGTTTTACACATTGAGTTCAGCAAAGAATAATGTCCTATATACGAGAATTTTAGAATTTCTTTAAACAGACTGTTGGTTGAACCAAAAAAAGTTGTTCTACTTGTGATTTAATTACCTATGGTTATAGGAATTGATGATGGTTATTGTTTTTTTTTTCTTTTTGTCGATTTGATTTTATTATGCATTTGATAACGATTTACATAAAATTGATAATAAATTGAGAATTATAAGCTATTAATAGAAAAATCCTGTTCAGAATCAAGACTGCAAACTGAATGAGTGAGTTCTAGGGAAGCTTCTTGACATCATTGTAGACGATTCCTCCATAGCGAAATAAGTTTACATCTTCTATTAAATTCGAAGGTTTCTAAACCAGCTAGATGGTGATGGAAACTATACCATATAGATAATACTTCTGGGAATGATGTAGTCTTGGAGACATTTTGACGCCTTTTAGATACTTCTATTAGAATTATACCTTGACCATGTCAATTTTGTAATAACGAGAAGTGAAAGTAAACCTCTTCCTGGAGAGGGCCATTACTCAATAGAGAAACAACACTTGATCAACACCAGAGAGATGACTTAACAGAAATAAGCTTATGTAATCCGACCAACAGAAAGCATAGTATGTAAGTAAGACTCAGAAATGATGCTATCAGCTATTTAACCTTGTTACATGTTGAGAAAGTCGATAGTAAATCAATCAAAAGGAGGTTGTGTCAAGATCTTCATAGAAGAGCAAGCTTTAAGGTTGTGATCCACATTTTTAAAGATTGATTTGAAAATCTCACGTCCAAACCTTGATGCATGTTAAAATAACTAAAGAAAAATGTAACCTAAAGCAAAAGAACTAAAGGAGACTATGAAACTGAAAAAAATATATGTTGTGATGGGCGTCCACAGTGACCTGGCAGAGAAACTCCCTTCATACTTTGAAGGACGAGATAAAACAGAGAATTGACTCTTTTTTAACTGAGATAAAACACTTACCAAAAAGAAGACATATAGAAACAGAGGAGATCGGTCAAAGTACTAAATGATCATGATAAAGGCTTAAACAAGAAATTCACCGATACAAAAATTTAAAAAAAAAACGAAAATCATGAAATAACAAAGAGAAAATAACGATGGAGCCGGTGCTAAGGAAGCCACCGTTAATTAAACCAGGCGGCAGTGGTTGTATCAAACTAAGTGACTTTGTTTTTTCCATCAGTCACAAACAGTTGAAGTAATGAGGTAAGAGAGAGTTATGAAGGATCAAATTCATATATCAAGGAACGACCTAAACAATTATGCAGAAATTTAGCTAAGCAATCAACCGCATGAGTACATGATCTATGAAGCCAAACAAATTCAGCTACCTCAAACTTACTCTTCCAATGATAAATTGCCCGAAACCAATTGTGCAAAGCAAATATATGAATCGATAAATTAAGGAAAAAATATGAATATAGGGCCGATTGGTAGGATCTTTTGATGAACCTAATGCTCTTCTAAAACTCATTCATATTTCGTTAATTGAGCAGTAAAGAAAGCATAATGCCCTCTAAATGTTCCATAAGTCTATGCTCCTAAATATAACTTTCCCTAAGTATAGAACATCCATAACCATTAAAATACTATTTTATCTTTATTATAAATATGATTAATATTATGTACATAATATCAAATTTTTTATAATATCTAATTTTTTAATTTTAATACTAGATGTCCACTACTATTTCAATTATATATCATAAATTAACTTATAACTTATTTTATGCTTATGCTCCATAGAGTAAGGTGTATGCTCTTTAACGCTCTACATTTATAATTTACCAATCAAACCTGCATATCATAATTACATTTTTAGAACTCAGGAGTTGTCAAAATTTATGGAATGGGTCTGGACTATTCTCTTGGGGGAGGTGCAGCCCACAGATAGATAATCTCTCCAGGTATTCAAATGGGCCGAAAACATGGGTTCATATCCGTGTAAAGGGGCCCGAAATAATTATGACTAGTTCGAGTGTTGAGGGAATCGAACCTGCAACGTGTGTACCGTCCGGATCCATCCCTTGCCACTCAATCACAACCACGTTGACATATAATAATTGTTAACTTCAATAAACCAAACTCACTAACTTTATGAAAATTGAAATCTAGTAAATTATACATATCCATCTTTAAAAATTGTGACCATAACTTAAAATTATTTATGAAAATTTCGAATTATCATTTTAATACATATTAATAAAATTTGGGACCATAATTATGAAATATTCTTTTTTCTTGTCAACTTGACTTCAAATTCCAAGGAATCGTAACCAATGTGAGGGTACATCGTTAACAAAAGCAAAATCCCTATCTAAAACTCACACAGAACGAGCTAAGAAATCTACCTTGTACTTAAGAGCACGAGGAATCAGAGCGATGGAGCAGAGTTAGAATGAACTTTTAAGCCTCCAAAAATCATCTAAGTAGGGGCTAAAAGCTGGCCACGCCGACGGGTCTTCTAACATCTTGACCAATTCTGAGCAGCCCATTAGGAATTCCACTTATAGTATCTGTAAACCTAATAGGCAAGTCATGGCCCACAGAAGAGCTTCAAACTCTGAATGTAAGGGGGAGAGGCTTCGTCTTATACATTGTGCGCCCATGTTCACACCACCATACTCAAAGGGGAAGCAGTACAATCCTAAGCCTGAAACGAGGTCCGAATCTTTCCATGAAGCATCCACACAACATCGATAACTTGTAAATGTTGTGTTAACTGGAATAGGACGGGAAGTAGATGCAACAAGTTCACTTGAAAAAAGAGAGGCCTCTCCATTTGATATGAGTCTAATACTTTGAGCTGGATACCATGCATGCGCCTACGTTTCAGCTTCCAGAATAATGTCCTGAGGATTTTGAACTTTCTTTGAGAAGGCTCGCTCATTCCTCGCCTTCCAGAGAGCCCAAAGTATCCAAGGGAAACTTGATGTGTTATCCTGTCGAGGAAGTCTCCATATTAGGTGATCCATGTTCGCGAAGATAGAACTTCCAGAAAAATTAATTCATGCCGGGATTTTTGAGAGTGCCCAAGTTTGAATGGCAATTGGGCATTCGAACAATACATAATTAATAGTTTCTTGTTCTGCGCCACAACTATCACATCTTTCGTCACATGGGATCCCTTTTTTTGCTAACTTGGACTTAACTGCAAGTTGATCAGAGACCGCTTGCCACATAAAGTGTTTGATTTTCTGCGGAGCCTTGATTTTCGAAACTTACTTTTGGATGTCCTAGATATTTGGTCCATAAGACACTTTAGTAGAGAGATGAAGGTGTCGCTCCGCCCAATACTCTGATCGTACCGTGTAAGCTCCTGATTTTGTGTAATGTCACCCTAACCTATCAGACCGTGGAAATCTTGGAATGTGCATACCTAGGATTAACGTCGCATCTTGGGAACAAAAGAATTGTCGGACTAGGGTTTCTTTCCAGAGTCTCGACCGCTGATCGATGAAATCTGAAACTCTCAGATTAGGGTAGATATTTACTCCAACCTGATAAGCTCGACTTGGTGAAACATCAGGAATCCAATGATCTGTCTATACTGTAATAGTATCCCCGTTTCCCACTTGTTTAATCAGGTCCTTTATAAGTAGAGCACATGTAGAAATAATGCTTTGCCATCCATACGAGGACGAATATACTCTCTTAGGTTCTAGTGGGTTAGAACCATTAAAATATCTTGCTTGAAAAATCCGTGCAACAAAGGAGTTTGGATATACAAGAAGCCGCCATAGTTGTTTAGCAAGCAAAGCGGAATTGAAATCCGCTATCGCTCTAAAACCCATGCCGCCTTCCGATTTAGATTTGCATAGTGTATCCTATATGGCCCAATGGATGCCTTTTGACGATCCCGAATTGTGCCACCAGAAATCGGCAATTGCTGCCGAAATTTTGGATGTGACCATCTTAGGTAATCTATAACAAGACATGACATAAGACAGTATTGCCGAGAGAACCAATTTTATAAGTACCTTTTTCCTTCTTTTGGATAAGAATTTAGCAGACCAATAATTAATTCTAGCATCTATCTTCTCCTTGACAAAGGCAAAAACTATGAAATATTCTTAGAAGGGAAACTTAAATTTTTATTAGGAAAAGGATTTGGTGGAAAAGAATTACTATATGGCCTATAATAAAAGACCCACCTTTATAAATATGAAAAATATATGGAAAATACAACTGTACATTCTTATCTGGATTATGATGTGGTGATGTATATACATGTATCTAACATCACAAAAATAGTTATTAAAAATATATATGTATATAGAGTATTGTATTAGCTGTAAAACATGACCAAAATTAACTTAATGAACTAGTTTTCATTTTTTCCCAAAAATATAAAAATAAATTTTTATAAAACAGCTCATAAATAGCTAAATGTACATCTGGGAAGTGACATTTGTGATACTATATGCAATGCACAACTAATATGTGGTTTTACATTAAAATGATCACGGATTCTATTTTTGTGAATTTTCATAAATAATTATGAAATATTACTCAAAAGGAAAAAATTAAAATTTTAATAGGAAAAAGATTTGGAGGAAAAGAATTACTTATATGTCCAAAATGTTATATCTCCATAGACCCACCTTATATATTTAACATCAATTTTTATTTTATATGTTAAATCCAAAAAACGGTGAATACTAACAAGGGTCGTAAGAAAATAAAGATGTAAAAATACAATATGAGACCAATCTCCAAGTTACCTTCTCAAAAAAAAGATTTGATTTTTTCAAAAAAGCAAGTGAATTTTGCACATTATGTGATGTAGAGATTGTGATGTTTGTGTTTTCTCCAGGTAGAAAGTTATTTTTTTTTGGTCATCCAAATGTTAGAGGTTTATTTGAGCGTTTGCTAACTCAGTTTCACAATTCTATCAATTTCCATCAATACAACAACAATCTACAACTCATTGGAGTTTGTCCAAATAGAAAAATCCAATATCTCAATGACATCTTCACTCAGGTAAAATATGAAATTTTGTTTATAGAAAATATTAAAAGAAAGAATATATATATATATATATATATATATTAGTTGATTTAATAATTATTTGTTGACAAAAAAAAAGTAGTACAATTTTTTTCTTAACAAAAGTTAACTATGTTAATGAGTCGTGGCCAACATGGTTCATATAACACCATATAAGTCGGGAAAATAAAATTTTATACACTAGTGTTTGTGAGTATAATAACACTTAATTTAACATTTTTTTTTGTTTTTGACATGTTATTCATTAAATTTCATTAATAGGTTTATTATAGTTTTATGAAAACATTGTTTTATGTTTTGATTTTCTTGATCCGCTACCACTATTAATGACATATAATTGGTACAAAATTGTTATAGGAAACATATACCAATATAGTAGTTGTCAATTAATTTTGAATTTTTTTGTTGGCGGCGCTATTTGGCCTTTCAAATCCTTTTAAAGAGAGGAAATTAATGTCTAATGCTGCAGAACATCGAGTATCTAGTGAAAATTAATTAAAAAGAGAATAAAATTTCTTAGTTGAACTATATATCAAATAAAATTCAGAATTTGGTTCTACACATTGAATTATCTATCAAAGTATAGTGTCATATACACAGAAATTTCAGGAAAAAGTTGGTTTGCATGTGATATAATTACCTACGGGTTATGGACAGTTATCAGAATTTATTGTATTCTATTATCATCTTATCTAATAATAAACATAAGAAATGAATGACAAAAATAAACATAAGAATCGATAAATTAAGGACAATATGTGAATATATATTATTTTTTTGTATATCATAAAAGTTAACTTCAATAACATAACTCACTAACATTATGAAATTGAAATCTAGTAAATTATATATATATATATATATCCATCTTTAAAATTTAGGGACCATAACTAAAAATTATTATAAAAATTTTAATTATTATTTTAATACATTTTGATAAAATTTGGGACCATAATTATGAAATATTCCTCAAAAGGAAATATTAAATTTTTATTAGGCAAAGGATTTGGAGGAAAAGAATTACTTGTATGTCCTATAGTGTTATATTTCCATAGACCCAACTTTATAAATATTAAAAATACATGGAAAATACAACTGTACAATCTTATCTGGATTATGATGTGGTGATTTACATACATGTATCTAACATCACAAAAATAGTTTTTAAAAATCTGTATTTAGAGTAATTGGATTAGCTGTAAAACAAGACCAAAATTAACTATGAATTATTTTTGTTCATTTTTTCCCAAAAACATACAATAGGTTTTTCTTAAACAACTCATAAATAGTTTAATGTACATCAAGGAAGTGACATTTGTGATCCTATTTGCAATGTAACAACTAATATGATGTCATTACATTAAATTAATTATTATGAACTCTATTCTTAAGAAATTTCAGAAATAATAATGAATTATTCCTCGAAAGGAATAAATAAATTTTTATTAGGAAAAGAATTTGAATGAAAAGAATTACTAATATGTCCTATAGTGTTATATTTCCATAGACTACCTTTATAAATATGAAGAATAATGTTTTATTTGTTAAAGCTAAAAAATGGTGAAAAGTAACAAAGGTCGTAAGAAAATAGAGATGAGAAAAATACAAAAAGAGAGCAATCTTCAAGTTTCTTTCTCAAAAAGAAGATTTGGTATTTTCAAAAAGGCCAGTGAACTTTGCACACTATGTGGTATAGAAATTTTAATGCTTATATTTTCTCCGGGTGGAAAAGTATTTTCTTTTGGGCATCCAAATGTTAGAAATCTAATTGATAGTTTTTCAATTCAATATCAAAATTCTATCTTTCCCCATCAACACAACAACAATCTTGTTGAAGTTCGTCCAGATGGAAGAATCCAATATCTCAATGACATACTCAGTCAGGTAAAATACAATTTTTTTTAATAAATATACTAAAAGATATAATATATATGTATGTGGATATAAAATATTGTGATTTTATTAGTACAATAAATATACTAAAAGATAGAATATATATGTATGTGGATATTAAATATTGTGATTTTATTAGTACAATGTTTTTGCTTGAAAACATTGAACTATGTTAATAAGTTGTGGTCACACTTTACAAATAGGAGTTAATATGATACCCCATAAGTTGGGAAAATAAAATTTTAATACACTGGTATCTCTATGAGTTTAATAACATTTAATTCAACTTTTTTTGACACGTTATTTATGAAGTTCATTAATAGTTTTATTAGTTTTTTCAGAAAACATATTATTAAACATTTTTTGTTTGTGTTTTGATCTTAATAAAATAATTATCTGGATCCGCTGCTACTATTAATGACATCCAATTGATATAAAAATTGCTAGAGGAAATATATACCAATGTAATGATTGTCAATATTTTTTTTCTTTTTTTTGTGGTGCTATTTGTGACCCTTACAAATATTCGTAGAGAGAGGAAATTAAATAATATTGCATTACATATATCAAAGAGGAATTTTAAAAAATACTATTTTCCTTATATCCTTTTGCAAAAATGACCTTTGGATTTTGTTTTGCAAAAAATGTCTCTTACTAATAAAAAATAACGAAAATATCCTTAAAACTTTTTTTATGAAAATTTTTTTTATAAGACTTTTTTTTCCGCCAAAACAAAAATTTCCATCAAAAAAAATTTTCCAGCCAAAAAAATTTTTTCCCGCCAAACTTTTTTTACTCAAAATATTTTTAAAAAAATTATAAGCGATCTTATAAAACTTTATAAACAGTATTTTTATAAGTTATCTTATAAAATGTTATAAATAATATATTTATAAGTTATCTTATAAAACCTTGCCAAGATTTATAAGATACCTTATAAAATTATATAAAACCAAAATAATAATAACAAATCAAAACAAACACTCAACATTTGTAGGGTCTAATACGAAAACTATTATTACTTTAAGGAAAACTAAGTTCAACTTTTCCTTAGGTTTCCTCAAGTTTTATACAATAACTTATAAATTATTTTTTATAAGGTTTTATAAGATACTTTATAAATTTTATAAGCTCTCTTATAAAGCCTTATAAATTTTATAAGCTCTATTATAACGCCTTATAAATTTTATAAGCAGCTCTCTTACAAAGTCTTATAAATTTTATAAGCTCTCTTATAAGAAATTTTATAAATTCTCTTATAAATCCTTATAAAAATTTTGAGAGAAAAAAAAATTTTGGCGGGAAAAATTTTCGTAAATGACAAAAAAGTTTCTTTTTTTGCGGAAAAAAAAATTCTGGCGAGAAAAAAGTTCAAAAAATATAGATAATATTAAAAAATAATAATCTAAGGGTATTTTGGTAATTTTTTCATAATGAGGGGCATTTTTAAAAAATGTCCAAAAAATAGGGGCAATGATGAAAATGTCTTCCTTTGAGGGGTGTTTTTGCAATTCTCCTCTATATCAAATTATATTGCATTATAGATTTGTATATATATTATATTGTTAAATATTTTTATATTAAAAACTTAATAAATAACTCGAGACTAAAAAAAAAATTTTAGGCCGAGGACATGTGGCTTAGTGGTAGTGATCACTTTACAGATTATTAGGCACCCGAGTTCGATTCCTCCCTGATGCTAAGAGAAGGAAAAAATGGATTTTATGATATGAGTTTTGGCTATGGATCGGGCATTGTCGATCTAATTATAAGAGTAAAGTTGAAAAAAAAAAAATTTTAGAATGTGGGCTGTACATTATGGGTTGAGCCTTTTTAATCCAACTGTCGAAAAAGAAAACTCAGATTTTATATAGTAATTAGAATAAGAGTCTCTAATTGGTTGCTTAGACAAAATGAATAATTTTCATTGCAGATGTTGTTAGAACAGGAGAAAGAGAAAGAGAAGAGAGTGTTTCTGAATTATGCAAGAGAATACAGAGAACAAAGAGGGTATTGGTATGAGAAAGATGTTAAAGAACTCGACATAAATCAAACTGAGAATCTGATCATTTCTCTTGAAGGTATGAAGAATAAACTGATTGGTGAGATCTCACAAAACTCTCAAATTAAGAACGTTCCTCATAAGTACTACTTGGGTGAAAGTTCTGGCCGTAATGTTGTTGGCATTGATCTTTCTGATCAAAGAAGCAATACATTGAACTATAATCCAAACATGGTTTTAACTAACTATGGACCATCATTTGGATACAATAATCATGAAGTTATCGATCCTAGATTCAACTTCAACTAGAGAGCTAGACTCCGAAGGCAGAAGAACATACTTTGTATTTTACAATATCTTTATCAATATTTGCAACTTTTAAGATTTTCTTTGTATTGTTGAGATTCTTTTTTTTAGATAATTTCAGTTTGCTTTTCAACATTTAATTTTCGGTGCTATTTAAGTTTTGATGTTATATATATAAATCAAGCTGGGTAAAATATATATATATATATATATATATATATATATATATATATATATAAATCAAGCCAAATTTACAAATGCATGATACACATTATTAACAATGCACATCAGAAAATCTCAAATTAATCTTATATAATCCTAAAACTCATACACTATTTTAGATAATCAATATCTTCTTATTTTTGCGTAAGTGAATGACATATATAATCAAATCCAAACGACTAAGATAATAGTAATGGTTGACAGTTTTCAGAAGCAAGCATATGCTTTTGGTGATGTTCTTCATCTTTATAATCAACAATCTCTTAAAAAAGTTGTGTATCCAATACACAATCCTCTCGTCCGTATACTGCAGCCTGGACTCTAGCCACAAGCAACTCATGGTCAGAGAATGGTGTATGTTCATTTAGCCACAATTATTCATTGATAACCTTTAATATACACTTAATGCATCTAATTACGAACATTGCAAGGAAAGAAATATGTATATATATATATAAACCTTACAATGCAAAAAATACATACATGAAAAAATTTAAAGTAAGAAGTTACAATGAAAAAATACAATCGTGAAAGACAATTCTTCATACATAAAAAATTACAATAAAAAAACACATAACATAGACATCTTCATAAGTAAAAAGTTATAGTAAAAAAAACACAACTGCAGAAAAATATTTTTTCATATAAAAGTTATAATAAAAATACCATAGAATGCATATTATTTTCTGAAATTGGTTTTCATTTCTTTAGGAATAAAAAGAAATGTACAAAATATGGGACTTTGGGAATATATTTTTGGCAGAAACCCTTTTAATATATAAACTACATGATACTGTTACCTTCACCTACATCCCCACTCAAGATGATTATTACCCTAACACCAAAAGAATGGCTACGACTGCTCCAGTTTCATCGGAAAGTAGGGGGACAAATGAATCTCATGAACAATTCTCGCATGACACGTCAATGGCCTCACCAAAAATAGAATCGGTCTTCATCCCTCGAGAAGTAGCTGATAGGATTGACGGCTCCACCACATTGGAAGGCACCATTCGCTAAACCTCCCTAGGGAAACTGCTGGACCGTCACACAACAATGTAGGCTTCGTTCAAGAGGTTTTCACCTACCCACACCAGCAGCCATCTCAAACCTTCTTTGATGAGGAGTCGAAGCGGAAACGTTACCCTGACTTCGATGCTGAATCTGCCAAGAAGAAATCGAAGACCCTCTTATAGGGTTGTTAGTATCTTTCATCTTGTTTTAAGTCTATCGGTTATGTTTTTATGTTTTCCAGATCATTGATGCTTCTAAATCAGGATACTTTTGTTATTTTTTGTCTACTTGATTTAATCAAGTACGCTTGTTTAGGTTTTATTTGTTAATGTTGATCGACATATCAATGATCATAATATCTATTTTGCGAAAAAAAAAAATTACATGATACAAATCTTAACAAGACCAGTATTGAAATTTGTTGCATGGAAGGTGTTTATACATATATACATATATTACCAGTTTTCTCTTTAATTCAGACAATAATCTCTGTTCTGAAGATGATCAAGGGCTGGTCTTGTTCGTGTACATTACTTTAATACTACATGAAAGTCTGCTCAATCCTCAAACCGTCTAAACCAATCAACGATTGTCTTTGAAAGAACTCGAGTTTCACTTAAAGGAATGGTCTTTAGCGCCTGAGCCACAGCATCAGCTGGCGTGTACACAGAACCAATCTCCCACTTTGGGTCCTGCAAAGAACAAAATCAAAACCCATTAAACAGGATGGAGAAAAAAAAACAGAGCAAAGTTGTTAATTGCAGAACTACTAGCTCTAGTGTTGCTCGGTTATTACCTGTATGCAAGGTGTGAGATGGTTTCCGTTTAGCCGAACCTTTTCAAGTGTACCACAGATAGATTCTACCCGAGGCCTAAGGGTTTCTTCAAGCAAATCAGTCTCGTCGATTGCATCAGAGCTGAATTGTACCTGAGATAAAATGTTCAACAGACCGAGATCAATAATGAAGATTGTTATAACTAAGCTTTATATCTCAGAAGCTAATGATCTGATCTCTACTCAAGATTAAACAGTTTGTTTACTCTTCAATCAACCTGATTAACGCAACAACACATGATATTCTCCCACATTCTGTATTCCTTTCTACTGATTTAGTGTAGTCAACTATTTAATAAGGAAAACTCTTGACTTGTAAAGCTTTATTGTATGTAGACAAAGTCAAATAGCCTTTCATTATACAACCGTCCCTATAATGAGAAATGGTGCTTCCAGTAGATGATTATATACGAGTAGATAATTGAATTGTCACATGAATTACAACTGGAACCAGTTCGACCTAAACTTAGTAATATCTTTGAACCTTCAAGCTCATATAACTATAAATGAACCTGTGTGCCCATTACCAGTAAAGTGTGTGGAACGTTGTAAGAGCACTTAAAGCAATTGCGATTCTCAAGTGGTGACGGTCTGAATTCTGACATCCCTTGTCCTACCTGTGTAGAGCAGCAATTAAAGAAGGAAAAGTTCAATTTCTTATATTGGTTGGCCTATTACAAGTTAAAAACAAAATAGTATCAATCTTTGATACGAATCAAGAAGTCCTTATTGAAGTGGTACCTCACCAAATACTGACGGCAGTTGATCCACAAATTTGGTAAATGACTTGAGAGCTTCTTGATCGTTATTTAGAATTGTTGTCCCAGCTGTGTCAAATAAAAGTTTCAAGGCATCACCTGTAAGTGTGCATAAGTGCAAAAATATTAGCTTCTTGGTACATCCATAGATAAAATTAAATATGGAAGGCATAGTCCTTCCGCTCATGTCGATAATATATCATATCCCTTAATAAACTAGGACGCACTATACACATCGAAAAGAGTTTAGATGGATAATATAGGACAATATGAACACTAACAAGAGATACTCTCTTTGTATTTGTTAAGATTCAATTTCAAAGGACTAAAGAGGATACAAACATTGACTCCACTAGCAAGCACAACTAAATCGAATTTGTAGTGTAAGCAGTAAACCTGAAGCATTTCTTGCCATTTCATATACTGGAGAAGCTTCCACGACTGGCATCATCTGCTGGATGAGAGGACCAAGCTGCCAGAGGAGCATAGACAAACTAAGATACAAGCAATCATATTCTCATGTCTTCAGTTTATCTTTGTAAAATCTACAGGATCCGATTGGCTTACATGTGACTGAAAACAACTTCATTCAAAAAAGCATTAAATAGCAACTAAAGACCAAACATCAATCAATGTTGCTAGGTCTACCCTATGATCTCATATAGGTTCATGTACGAGGTATAAATAGGTCAACATAAGAGAACACTGATAAGAGAGTATCAGTCATAGATACTAAACCAAACTCAACTTACGAGACTAATCCTAAGTAATGATGATATTACCTGTTCAAAGTATGGAACTGCCTCTGTCGCTGATTTATTGTTGAATGAAATGATGGCATTAGCCTGCCACAGGAGATATTATATCTTTGTCACACTTGCTCAGAGTTAAGACAAATAAAACATTGTGCATCACTCTAACATTTTTGTCCAGAAAAAAATACACACAAAAACCAATATCATCTTGGTGATCTAATCTTCCTGATTTAACTGATATTCTACATTTTAATTCACAAGAAACCTAACCTTTGGTATCTTCTCAGCAAAATAGCTTCCAGTCAAAACTTGGAGCAACGCACCATTACTATAGAATTCATAAAAGTTGAGACAAAAACAAAATGAAGTGACCACATTTAATTGAGGAGAGAAATGGAAAAGTTTCCAACCTGTGACCAACTGAGAAAAGAGGAAGGTCAGCTAGATCTTGGGGGTTAAAATTTGAAGTTGGAATTCCAGATGAGACAATAGTGTCCAAGCAAGAATTGAACCTCTCATAAACTTGCTTAGCAGCTTGTTCATGGTCAAATGTAACATTGTATGGCACAGATACTATTAAATACCCTTCCTTTGCCAGTAACTCCTTAAGGTAACTACAAAACCACAAAGGAAGATCATCTAAGATTCATAATCAATCATATCAACGATTACAGGAACTTGGTTTACACAAATATGAAACTAAGACATGCAAATTTACCCAATTACTTTGAAATCTATCTAATTCCTAGACTAGCTGATATGATAAACAAAAACTAAAAAGCTCTCTTTATCCGAATAATCATTGAAAACTCGTCCAAATTACAATTTAGAGCTAAACCCAGAATCAAAGGATAGGGATTTACCTGTAAGTGAGTTCAGGCACAGCTCCAACAAAAGCACCTCCCAAGAATTTAACAATGGCACGAGGCTTTTTGAATTTAGGAGGCGGACGGATGACGAGACAAGAGCCAAGCCTGGTGTAAACCTTATCGTTTCTGCTGCGATTGTAAGTACCACTCGCAGTGACGGAGAGAGATACGGCTTGAGATCGTCGGCAAAACAGAGTAGCCGGAATCAGTTGGGTACCCAGAAAACTCGAAGTTGCTAAGGCAAACTCCATTAGACTTGTTGTCTCTCGTTTCAGTTTCGGTTGTGGAGACGAAGATACAAACGTACACCAAGTCAGTTAATGCTGACACGCAGAAAATATTTAGAATTTTTCTTTTTTTTGGTTACTTTGGATGGGTGTGCCAAAAATGGGTTTGATTATATTTAAACCAAATTTTATATATTAATTTTTTGGGTTTTGTGAAAAAAACATTCAAATATTATTAAAGTAAAAAATGTGCAAAATTTTTTTATGAAAATGACAATAGTTTACTAAAAAACCATCCAAATAACAATATGCAAAAAAACTATCAATATGATTACGAATTGCTAAAAAACTATCCAATTAACAATGTGCAAAAAAACATTTCAAGTAATTTACAAAAAAAACTACCCAAAGAAATGTCTAATTTAATTTTATAAAGTCATTACTATGCAATCTTTATAAATATTGAAAAGCCAAAATTAATACTATAGTATGTGTGAAAATTAATACTATGAAATTAGTCTGGGTGTAGATTGAGTTTGAATTCAGTTATTTTTATCAAAACTTTAGAACAATTTAAAATTAATAAAGAATTAATGGATATGCCAAGAGTAGTATTTATCGCCTGAAATTGAATCGATACCCGAATGAAAGACTCTTATATATCTACATGCATTTGGGTCAATCAAGTAACCATTCGGGTGTAAGTTCAATTGTAGGCAATTTAAACTACTTTTGGCATATATTTTTCCATTAATCCTTTATTAATTTTAAATTGTTATAAAGTTTCGATAAAAATAGTTAAATTCGAGGCCAATCTATACCCGAACAAGTTTTATAGTATTAATTTCTACACATTGTATAGTATTGATTTTGGCTTTTTTAGATTTATAAAGATTATATACTATTATACTATGTATTGAAAGTAAAATTTAAGAGAATTGATAGGATTTGGATTTTATAAGATTTAGAAAGATTTAAGTGAGCTTTGATGTTGGAGGTGGATCTGAGATCCTACTTCGGTCTACGGAAACAATGGGTCAAATTCTATGTTTTGAACTCGGTAAGTTTATCGAAGTCTCAACTCGGAAGATTTCCTTCTCGGAAGCGCACTAAAGCCTAATGGAAGTCGGAGAACACGTCAGCATACAAAAAACGAAAATTTTCCTATTCAGACATGGAAAATTTCCGAAAATCTGGCAAGAATCTTTTAGATATGGTCTTATCTAGAAATTTGTATATTTTCCTTTATCTTATCTACTTTGTAACCGCCTCTATGGTCCATAAATAGAGGGGCATGTCCTTCAAAGAAGGTATCCGCTTTTTGACACTAGGCATTAAGCAATATATTGAACTCAGCAACTATCCTATTCACAATACACTTTTTGTTCCCCAAAAAACCTAAAAGAATCCTTGCCCAATCTTTCCTCTTTTAATCAGAATCGTAGACTTAGCTCCTTCTGCTATACCCGGTTCGAACAGTTGACGCCGTCTGATGGGAAGACATCGAAGGAATTCATTACACAGGAACAAAGAGCGCACGTGAAACAAAGGATGGTAGAAGACGAAGTAACCGTCAGCTCACCCGAAAGTAGGAACCTTAACCTCTAAGAAAACATTGATCCGACTCTCGGATCTTCCTTGAACTCTGTTCAAACTCATGGGGAGAATAAAGAAAATTCTTAAGAAGTCGTTGTCCTCCCCGGTCTGCCGCAAGGACCACTTTCAATCAAAAATTTGGTGCGCAACATGATAACACAATTCGAAGCCTCAGATCAAAGAAACTCGTAAAGATTTGATAGAATAGAGTCTCCCTAAATGATAGTAGCCTCCCATCTACACAAAATAATAGGCCAGACAAAAATGTGTTAGACTAGCGTCAAAAGAAATCTGTTTGGAACAATTCCGAATCCACATCCAACCAACGTGACCGGACCAGGGCAGCAAACGCCGACTACAATGGACGTAGCAGTTGTAAACTGGATAATGGAGGACATGCGGTCTCAGTTCCATCAAGCTACCAGCTCGACACCAGAGATTGAGCGAATTTTCACTCAAGCTCCAAAACTCGCCCTTTGCGGCAAGGCTAAAGAGAGTCTCGATAAATCAAGGACCAAGAATAAGGTGCCCTACATACGATGGGACTATTGACCCAATCGAATTCATGAGTGCTTTTAATGTCATGATGAACGGGACCACCTACAATCCTGACAAGGAGGACGCAGCTTACTACCAACTCTTCGCTGAGAATCTAACCGGCGACACCCTAATATGGTTTACCAAGTTACCAACTAGATCAATAGAGAGCTTCAATCAAATCGATTCGTCAACCAAGATACTTCTACAGCGGAGCTACGGTCTTTGAAGCAAGGATTTGACGAGTCTCTAAAGTTGTATCTCGGAAGATTTAAGAAAATCTTGACTAAAGCCAAAGTCAGCAACGACATGGCCGTTCAGGCTTTAAGAACTGGAATGGTTACGGACGAGGCCCTGCAGAGAGATCTCTTCGTAAATCATCCCAGTACGATCTCGGATCCCTATACAGAGTAGCGAGGCATGCAGACTACGTGGAGGAAAAGTAAATCCTCGCTAGAAGACAAAAAATTAATCGAGACTCAGGAGCTAAAGAGTCGAAAGAAGAATACTATGAGCCGAGACAACATAGCTACATAGGGAAAGCGATCTCGACAATAGCTTTTCAAGTCGGTGAAACAAATAGCCCAGCTCATAAAATGCCGTTCAATAACACTTACAACCAAAGTGAATATTGTGTCTTTCACAATAGGACCGGTCATTCCACTTCTAAGTGCAAACAGTTACAAGAACTACTTGCTGAGAAATTTATCAAAGGAGAATTGAACCTTTTGAAAGAAGAAACTCAGAAGTTCAAGGCACAAAAGCGAAAAGAATCCGAGTTGCGAGAAGCAACTTACAAAGCGGTAAACTAAGACACCAGTGTCAAAGAAAACCAAAACGAATTACAATTTTGCGACGACACTATAAGGTCAGTCAAGAGGTACGAACGGAAGGTTGTAGTACCAACTATGCGTAGAGAACATTGATCCCTAGAGTGGAAGTCAATGTAATCATGGGAGGATTACAATTTTGCGACGACACTATAAGGTCAATCAAGAGGTACGAACGGAAGGTTGTAGCAGCGGTCAACCTTGATCTAGTCCAAGAAAACTTAGGACCGGTCGATTTGGAAGTTACATTCACCGCCAATGACATTGAAGGAGTAAGCTTCCCACATAACGACCCCCTAGTCGTCAAATTATGAGTAGTCACCTGCGACGTATCTTGGGTCCTCATCGATACAGGTAGTTCGGTAGATCTAATATTTAAGGAGACATTGGATAAGATGGCTTTACCAGACGAACGAGTCAAACCAGTGGAAATAACGTTGAATGCATTCGATGGAAATAAGATAAATGCAATTGGAACTATCATGTTAGCAGTCCGAGTTGCCAGAATTACCAGATGGATCAAGTTCTTGGTAGTATATAAATCACCCATCTACAATATGATACTTGGGACACCTTGGATCCATACGATGAAGGCGATCTCCTCGAGTTACCATCAGTATGTGAAGATCCCAACAAGCGAAGGAGTTTACACGCTTTAAGGAGATCAAAAGATGTCTCAGACATGTTTTATCACCAAATTGAAATTACGGAATAAATCTTACATGATTACGGCGACTGTGAAAAGCAAAGCATTAACAGAACCTCTCATTCCAGAAAAGCCAGACCAATCCAACGTTGAACTCGACAACATCGACCTAACAGACCCGTCCAAGTGCGTCAGCATTGGGGTCAATCTAAGTAAGTCAATCCGAGACAAGTTGATCCGACTTCTAGAACAAAACATAGCAACATTCACATGCACCACAAAAGATATGCCTGGAATAAACCCAAAGATTGCAAGCCACATATTGAATATTGATCCGACCTACAAACTCATCAAGTAGAAGTGAAGAAAGCTAGGACTGGAAAGAACAAAGGCTGTAATCGATGTGGTCAAAAAGCTAACCAAACCCGGGTCAATTGTCAAAGTCTAATACCCAGAATGGTTAGATAACCCGGTTGTTGTTCCCAAAAAGAACGTAAAGTGGTGAGTATGTGTGGACTTCACTGACCTCAATAAGGCTTGTCCAAAGGATAGTTTTCCACTGCCAAATATTGGCAGAATTATCGAAGCAACCGCCGGAAATGAACTCCTTTCACTCATGGACGCCTCTCGGGGTATAGTAAAATTCGGATGCACCTTGACGACATGGAGAAAATTTCATTCATCATAGAATGCGGAACTTACTGCTATAAAGTAATGTCTTTGGGTCTAAAGAATGCCGGAGTAACTTACCAGAGATTAGTCAACAAGATGTTTGCCGATCAACTCGAAAAAACAATGGAAATTTACATTGACAACATGCTTGTGAAGTCTCTTAAAGCTGAAAATCACGTCGAACATCTAGCACGATGTTTTTAGACGTTAAATGAATATAAGACGAAGCTCAATCTGGCAAAGTGCACCTTCGGAGTAACCTCGGGAGAATTTCTCGGTTATATAGCCACTCAAAGGGGAATTGAAGCAAACCCAAAGAATATTAACGCAATCCAAGAGCTACCTTATCTGAAGAACAAATGAGAGGTTCAAAGGTGATAAGTGTCTGCCATATTACAACTTGTTGCGGGCAAACAAAGAGTTCAAGTGAGACAAGAAGTGCGAAAATGCCTTTTTTGAGTTAAAGAAGAATCTTTCAACCCCACTAATCCTTGAGAAACCCGAAGACGGAGAATCTTTATACTTATACATTGCGGTTTCGGCGTCAGCAATGAGCAGCATACTAGTTCGAGATGACAGAGGAACTCATCATCCAATTTTCTACATAAGCAAGTCTTTGAATGGAGCAGAAACAAGATACCCGACTACTGAGAAACTCGCGTTAGCAGTGGTGACCTCGGCAAGGAAGTTACGACCTTACTTCCAATCTCACACTATCATTGTGTTAACCAATCACCCGCTACAAACGATTCTACATAGTCCAAACCAGTCTGGAAAGCTTACTAAGTGGGTCATCGAATTAAGCGAATACGATATTGAATTTAAAGGAAGAACAAGAGCAAATTCTCAAGTACTGGCCGAATTTTTAATTGAACTGGCCCCCAACTTGGAACCCTTAGAATCAGTCAATGATGTTCAAACATGGAAGATTTACATTGACGGATCATCATCACAACATGGTTTGGGAATCGGAATCTGAATTAAAAGTCTGACAGGAGAAATCTTAAAACAATCATTCCGAGTTGCGTTTCTAGCATCTAACAACGAAGCAGGATACGAGGCATTAATCACAGGAATCAGGCTGGCCAAAGAGATCGGGGTAACTAAAGTAGAATGTTATTGTGACTCTCAACTCGTAGTCAACAAAGTGAATGGAGGCAATGATACCAAAAACGACCGGATGGAAGCATACCTCAAAGTTGTCAAGGATTTGACAAAGGATCTGAAGTTCAAAGTAAACAAAATCTCATAATCTGAGAACACTTCAGCTGATACTTTAGCAGCTTTCGCATCCACAACAGATCCCATTCAAAAGAGGATAATACCAGTCAAAAGTATAGACCAACCAAGTATAAGTTTACCGAAATGAGATGTCAAACTTATCTCGGCAATAGCTGAAGCAAGGGACGACTCCGACACCGAGATGCCAGACATTGAACAATCCAGCAAACAGAAGACCGACTAGTGAGACGAGATTCTTGCATACATTATGGATGAAGTAGAGGCTTATTCACACATCAAAGACAGAGACAGTCAAGTTTGTGTAGAAGAACATTATTTGCTGACATTGGTTTCCTTACAAGATTGTAATAGACAACGGATCTCAATTCATTTCGGCGAAGTTCACTAACTTTTGCTCCAAGTGGAACATCCGAGTGAGCAAATTCACTCCGCAAAACCCAGAAGTAAACGGACAAGCTGAGGCAACAAACAACCAGATCATAGATGGAATAAAGAAAATGCTCTCGGAAAAGAAAAGAAATTGGGCTTCCGAGTTGGATGGCATGTTGTGGTCACATCGAACAACACCAAGACTCTCAACCGGAAGAACTCCTTTCTCTCTTTCTCACGGAATGGAGACAATGGCTGCAACAGAAGTAGTAGTACCAACTATGTATAGAGAACATTTTCTCAAAGATGAAAATTCAAACAATGAAGCAATGGAAACCAGCATCGATGACTTAGAAGAAGAGTGCAATGAGGCACTTCTCTGAGTACAGGACTATCAACAACAGGCCACAAAGTACTACAATAAGATAGTTCATGGAAGACACTTCACAGTAGGAGATCTAGTACTCCAGAAAGTTCTTGAAAACATGGCAGAACTTAACGCAGGAAAACTCGCCGCCAATTGGGAAGGGCCTTATATCATATGTGAAATCATAAAACCATGAGACTACAAGATCGCAACGATGAAAGGAGAGTTGGTTCCTCAAAGTTGGAACTCCATCAACTTGAAACGATACTACTATTGAAGATACACCGACTCGGTAATCTAAATACGTTACTTGACGCATCCTCATCTAATTAATTATTTAATCAGAAATACGTATTGGCTTGATCCCTGCGGGGTACGTAGGTAGTCTTCTGGTGCATCTATAACTAAATAAAAATTTTAAGTCCCCATCTCGGATTAAAAAAAAAAAAAAAGGGCTACACCCTAACTCCCTGAAAAAATGAGATCAAATTCTCGCGAAAAAGATTACAATTCTACACAGAATTTGTCGAGATCAAATTCTCGGTAAATATTCAAAGGCGTGTCTTAAAACCTCGCCGGGTAGTAAAATCCTGCTCAATATAACCGAGTCTTAAACCCTCATCGGGTCATAAAATCCCATTAAACCAAGGCCTAATATAGCCGAGTCTTAAAATCTCGCCGAGTCTCTTAACACGTAAATAAAAGAACCAATTCTCAAACCTCACTAAAAGCCGAGACCTAGTCTCTCGCAAAAATCAAAACTTAGCTCTTCACACAAAAACACTAGATCTAATCCTTGCAAATCCGAAAAACTGAGGCTTAGTCTTCACAAACAAGCATGAGATCTAATTCTCACACTTAGCCGAAACCAACTTCTCGCAAATATGGGATCAAGTTCCCACACAAAGACAAAGCATAACTTTGTATGGATTTTCTGATGTCAAATCATCGATAAAACGAAACATAGTTTCATACAGATTCACAAGATTAAGTTCTCAAACAATGACAGAACGTAGTTCTGTACACAAAACAAAAACAACATTGCTATGAAGTTTATTTCTGAGGTTGAAATTCTTAAAACCTAAACTGAGTCTTAAAATGCCAAACACTGAAACTTCTCTTCCTAACAATCGGGATCAAACTCTCAAACTTAGGAGAGAAACGTAGCTAACGTGCATAAACAAGAAAAGACATCGGGAATTAAGCTTTGTAGTTGTCCAATTATCATACGAAATTATGAGACAACATTTTTAACCAAGTTCTCATATTCGAAATTCGAAATCGAAACGAATTAAAATATCACATTAACAAAATAACAACGTTATTCATTATACATGTATATAATTACAAAGCAATTGTCGATTACAAGGATCAAAGATGACTTATAAAAAGCCAAACTACTATTACAAGAATCAAAGAGATAACTTATAAAAAGCCGACCGATGGTTACAAGAATCTAACGGATGACTCTAAAAAATACAAATTCAGACCTAAAAGAGGAATTCTAGTTCTTATTTTGATCTTTGCTGTTTGACACTTCCCCAATCTCGAAAACCGGAACGACCAAGTCTCCAGGAAGTAACGGCGTCAAGTTCTCCCTGTTGACAGCCTCCTTGGACACATTCACTTTAGCAGTTATCGAGTCGATAACTGCTGAGTCGATAACTGCTGAAGGAATATTGACACCCCGAGTAGAGAGAACTTCGAGAGCACTCTGCGACCCAAGATATTGGGCATAAACAACCTGAGCCTCCAGGTCCATATCCAGATCATTTAACCGAGCAGTAATTCGGTTGAAGCGCTCAGAAAATTGATCCTGAAGATCTTGAAAGATCTTTTTCTTCTCGTAATTCAGAACCTAGTGAAGTCGGGAGTCGAAGTTTTCCCTTGTAGATTCCAACTCGGTTTGGAGCCCCTGAAGCTTGTCATTGGCCATCTCGGTAGACTTGAAGGCCGTGTTCCGGTCCAACTCAGTGCACTTAAGCGACTCCGTCAAAGCCGCATTTTGTTCCACCAATCCAATGACGTTTTTCACATGAGCGAGTTCTTCTTCAGTGACAGTAAGTTGGGACCTCACCTCCACTGCTTCGAGTTGGGTTTGGCCAGCTCGGCTAGAGTTCCTCCGGACACTCCTGTCCGGGTCGGCGCGAGACCTCTCGCGCTGAATCATATTACTGTTTAGACAGGCGATAAACTACAAAAGCTTCCATAAAATAAAGTTAGAAGATTTGAAGCAAAACAAAATAATGGAACTTAACCAAAAAAAAGGGAGAACTTACCCAAAACAGCAGATACACAGCCTCTTCATATCCCTCCCGATTCTCCATTTGGTCTGGAGAAGGGAGAACACTCTAATGATGTCCTGATCTGATGCATCAGATCAGCACATTCTGTCCGACACTCCCAAATTGACTTTGGATCAGAATGATCATGGGTGAAACGGAAGTCATGAACGCCCTTTCCTCTCCCCCGAGAAACACTGGAAGCACTACCGCGGGTAACGAATCCAGAAGTAACGACTCCAGGAGAAGTAGTCCTAGGCGGTTCAGCCTTTAGCCTTTTCGCAGGTCCTGAAGTTTCCCGACCAGAACTTGAAGGAACTTTAACGATGTCCCGAGTAAGTGCAGAAGAAGATCTGGTCACTCTAGAAGATCCCCCAGCAGGACGAGTCTCCATTCCATCGAGAGCAGCGTTCATACCTTCTACAACATTGGGAAGTTCAAAATCATCAAGACCCATCTTCGTTTAAAGTACTAGAATTCTATCAGAAAACTTTTGAAGTCGGAGGAAAGCTCTAGAGAAGAAGGTAAAAATGAAGTCAGAAGGATTAATCACAAAAAAAGAAGTGAATGGTAAAAGAGTGATGGCGTGGTATTTTTAGGAATTTACTGGAAACCGAAGCGACGCCAAATAGTTATAATTACTCAACACACAGAAATTGAAGAAACCGCCTCAAATAACCCAATCGCGGAGTGACACATGGACCGAAGATTCTAGAAGCGGAGAACTTCCCGACTCAGAAACTTGGCAATAGATTTCCAAGTCTGGGGGGGGACAATTTTTGGAGGTGGATCTGAGATCCTACTTCGGTCCACGGAAACAATGGGCTAAATTCTATGTTTTGAACTCGGTAAGTTTATCGAAGTCTCAACTCGGAAGATTTCCTTCTCGGAAGCGCGCTGAAGCCTGAAGGAATTTGGACAACACGTCAGCAAACAAAGAAATGGAAATTTTCCTATTCCGACATGGAAAATTTCCGAAAATCAAGCAAGAATCTTTTTTGATACGGTCTTATATAGAAATTTATATATTTTCTTTTATCTAATATACTTTGTTACCGCATCTATGGTCTATAAATAGAGGGGAAGGTCCTTCAAAGAAGGGATCCGCTTTTTGACACTAGGCATTAAGCAATATATTGAACTCGGCAACTATGCTCTTCACAATACACTTTTTGTTCCCCAAAAAACCCTAAAAGAATTCATGCATAATCTTCCCTCTTTTAATCAAAATCGTGGACTTAGCTCCTTGTGCTAGACCCGGTTCAAACATTTGAGTTGATTTGGAGAGATATAAGTTGGTTTTATTTTTTTAAAACAATTAGATGGTGAATTTAGGAGATATTTTATAAGTTAATATGAGATTCCTTATGATTCCATGGCAATCATACATATCAAAGTACTAATAAAAAAAATCATTTGTTGAACCTTTAAACAATTGATCATCCATGGAAAATTTTGTTACTCTTCTTTGACCGATTTAACCTTTTTGATGTGCCCATATGGAATAAAGTTACAAAATTTAACCATAGGTAATTAGTTTGATTTCTAGATTATAAGAAGAAAACAATGACAAATAAAACCCAGAAAACCAAGAAAAAATGTAAATAGAGCTACACAATTCTTTTGTTTTGTTAAATTAATATAGCTACAAAGTTTAAGCACTAAGGAATTGATTGATTGATTAGAAGAGGACCAACACAAACAATACCAAGAAAATCTTTAACAAAAAATTATTAAAAAAACAAACAAAACCAAAAGATAAGAAAAATAGCAGTGATAAATTATAAAAAAAATGGCAGCAATAAATAATGAAAATGGAAGCTTATTTTTTATTATTAGTGAATCTCTAATGTAACAAAACTCTCGTGTGTTTTTTTTTCTTTTTTCAAATCACACCTAAATAGGTGAGATTTTGAGATTTATTTTTTCAATTAGAAAAGTATTGAAAATCTCTTAAAAATTGTTAATTTACGAATAACAAGAAATTTTATATGATTTCGAAAAACTATTGATTTAATAATGGGAGATTGTGTATTATTTTAAGTGATTTTGATAATATCAAGTTCCATAACACATGATTTGAGAAGTGATTTATAAATCATTAGTTGAATAACAAGTGGTTTTAAAAAAAAAATCTAGAATCACCTAAAATTCTACTTTCAATACACCCTCCTAAAATTAAGTTAGACTTCATATATTAAGTTAGACATTAATTTGGGTGGTTTTTTACTTTGAGTGTTTTTTTGCACATTATTACTTGGATATTTTTTTTCCAATTCATAGTCACATTCATGGTTTTTTTGTACATTGTTATTTGGATATTTTTTTGCAAATTATTGTCATTTGATAGGTTTTTTTTTGCACACTTTTAATTTTAATCGTTTTTTTTTGCAAAGTGAGACCACTTGAATGGTTTTTTTTGCAGAAACCCTAATTTTTTTGTGTTACCAACATTAATCTCCACTTATCTTCCTTAGTTTTTGTGGACATAATAACTCGAATCGAAAAAACCAAACCAAACTTATCCAAAAAATTTGGTTTGGTTTGGTTTCGGTTCTTAGAAAAAAAAACTATTCGGTTTCAGTTTTTACGTAATTTTGGTTGGTTCAATTTTGCTAACCGAAATTAGTTAGTACTAAATATACTTTGATTACAAATAATTATATATTTTTGGATATTTAGTTACATTGGTTAAACTATTGAAACCGAACCAATATTGATTTAAGAATAATTTGGTTTCACAATTTTGGAACCGAAACCAAACCAAACTTTAGTAAATACTCAAGGTTTACCATATTTTCATAACCGAACCTAATGCCCAGGCTATTCGTTACATACTAATTTTGACTTGGTTAGAGAAACTTTGCCTAGCTCCTTTGAGGATGTTGAGGATGTGAACATTTAAAGTAGTTTCTTAAACCGGCCGTAAGAGAACTATGACCATCTGTGTTTTTAACCTTAAGAGAACATATAGCAAGCTACTATTCTTTAAAACATAGTGAACAAAATAGCAAGCTGCTTTACAAAATGAGTGAAAGAAAAACACAAAGAGACACACTCAAGAGTTTGATGCTGCTGCTTAGTGAAGGCTACGCATTATACCGTGTATGTATCCTCCGGTCATTATGAAAGACATGATCGACACAACTCCAGCCGGAAATATCTTCTTCGAACCCATGTACCGAGTCCCCATCACCCACGTTAATGCACCCGCCATCACTTTTAACCAACACAACAAACAATGCAGATGTTTAGACTCAGATCATCAGGCTTTCTGATTTGAAACTAGTGAAATTGATCAACTATTGATAAGACTACCAAATGGGATGAATACAGTTCATTAACACGAATATTCTGCTATTGGGTATTTTTTATTTCCTTACCTACGCCAATGGTTGATGCAAGAACAGGTTTTGTTGGGAGTGAACTGAACACATACAGCAGAACAACAGCTGATAGTCCACCCGCAAGCAGTGATTTTTGGCTACCGCTCTTTAGATAACCCATTAGCCCACCAACTGCATCAAAACCATGTAAACAGTTCATAAGCATTTGAGCATCACTTTCTAAGCAAGCATTATTACTAAATATGTTTCAGTATGTCTGTCCATAATAAAATGAAAATAACTTCACATTTCGATTCACAAGATGAGCATATACATATATAGACTGAACTAATCTAGATTCTGAAGAAAGTTATAGCGACTAAGACCATCTGAATCTCAACAGAATCAACAAGGACAAGGAACCATTCAATTTCGAACCTAAAGCTATGACAGTTTGATCCAAAACCATTATGGCATCAATATATGCAGACATCAAGATCGATCTCTAGCAATTATGCAATAGCAATTAATCCTCAAAACATGCGGTGCAGTTGTAATGAATCCTTTTCATCTAAGCAAATACTAATGAGTATGAAGATCTATCTAATCCTTAATTCAATGGTGAGTGAGTATCCACAAAGATAAAAAATCAACTTCATGAAACATTCCAAAACTAGATTCCCCTAAAACACTCGCTCAAGAAATGATCATTGATCAGATTCTCATCCTCGCTATCACTAATGGTTCAAAATGGATCTACAAATCCCAATTTAGATTCAATTCTAAGTCCAAAACCCTAGAGTTCAAATTCCAAGATCGTATCTCACCTCCAACAAGAAAAGCGTAACCAAGAGTCAACTTCTGGGACATAGACAAAGGAATATTCCTCTTCCCATCACTCTCCTCCTCTCCACCTTCTCCTTTATCATCATTTCCATCGTCGCCTCCACCGCCGCCTCCGCCAAAATTATCACCTCCAATTCCACCACCATTTCCGCCGCCGATCACAGGCTCAACTTCAACAGCTTTAACTCCAGAATCAACGCAGTTAGCAGTAATAACACTGGTGGTTGTCTTGGTCGAATCCGAGGGAACTACTGCACCGAGAGGAAGTCGTCGGTGACCGGATGCGAACGCAAGAGGATGAAAACTGTTGGAATTGAGGAATCTAACACTTCGGATCGCTGAAGAAGTAGAGATGTTATGTAAATTGAGCTTGGGTCTAACGTTAAGGAGAGAGGACTGTGCAGAGGAACCCAAAAGCAAATCCGCCATTTTCTTGTTCTTCGCAAGCTGCGTTTAACGACTGATTTTACTGATTGATTGATTTTCTCTAAAACCGACTAATTGATTATAACCGGTTTTAGATTAGGTCATCTTGGGCCCACAGATCTACGGGCCTAACTACTACTAACCCAATTCAATATGTCCGTTTAATAAACCGGTTTTAACATTTTACTAAACCAAAATTACCGGGGTTCGACCGGATTTGACCCAAGTACGCTCCATTTTGATCCGACCAAGCCATTAACGTAGCATCAATGTCATTCTTCTAACGAAGTTTCTTTGCTCAAGATTCTTCTCCCAACACTTCTATCTTCTTCTCTATATCTCTCTGCTCTCAAATTAGGTTTGAATTCTGGTAGCAATGACGCTTCAAGCTCTTAATTCACCGAAAAAACTTCTCCACTTCCGACTCTGTTCTAAGATGCCGTAGGATTTGATGGCGTTAATCAATGGACCAAAGGTAAAAACCGATCCAAACGGTGTAAGTCTTATCGTCATCACCGTATTCGCATTCTGTCTCATTGAAAAACTATTGTGTTCTTATTGATCTATTTTATTACAGAGCACATCAACATTTTGTAAAACAAGGTAGATGATAAATATGTCAACAAACAAGGAAACAAATTTGAGTCTAAAACACATAAGCAGAGGATAAACATACAACAACGGAAGGCTTATATGTGAGCTGTGATAATCTTGAATTTCAGAGATAAACTGATATCATGTAATACTGAGTTGCTTCGAGAGTAAGGTTAGCTTACCGTCTTTGGGACTCGTGTCACAATTGGGGGATGGTATCAGTTTGAGGTTAGCTTACAGTCATGGATCTCATGTGACAAAGGGGCTGGTTTCAGTTTTGGAGACCGAAACAGAGTAAAGGATCTTGTTGGCAGATCTGCAAACAGAGAAGGTTCAAGTTACTATATATATATATATATCAATCAGCAATGAGTAATAAGACACATGAACATGAAAATTCAACTTCTAATGTAGATATCCTAACAATCTAATAAGCTTCATTGAGATGTAGGTGAGAAATGACCCAACCGGAACAGTCCAAGCCCATAATATTGGAATTAGTACAGGCCATTTATACGAGTTAATTAATGGGAAACCGTTTTTGTGAGAAAATGCCAGCTTTAGCCTCTTATTTAATGAATGGAGAGGCCATGAACTTTTTGTATACTAACTTCAGCGATAAAAGGGTGTATATTTAGTAAAACAAATGGATAATTTCACACCTGTGTTGTCTTTTCTGAAGAAAGCTTTGGAGTGAACGTCTCCTTGCAATAGGCAAGTCTGAGACAAACAAGGATTTATATTAAAGCTCATTGGATTCTCCGTATTCAGATTATATAACACTTACGGTAACCTAATGAAGCAAATACTTACCAGCTGCCGAAGCCACAGTTGATGTGCTTGAGAAAGAAGGAGCTCTGTTCAATGCTGGATTGATACTGGTTGCATTCTTTGTCTCTTTAGCAGCAGCAGCAGCAGCAATGCGCAAAATTTCTTGAACCTATAAGCATTGATTACCAAGAGAATAAAAATTCTGATGCAGCAACTCCCAACAAGCAACCAAAAAAAGCAAAAAAGAAGCAGATTGTACTAAATGATGGAGCAAACCTTTTCTGCAGGAATTCCATCAAATACGTGAAAACTCCCACCAAAGATAATAGTAAGTCGAGTTGGAAGGACTGTTGAAGCATTTGGCTCTGTGAACCTTCAGTGGCATAAAACCAGATCATTGAAGACCCATTTGGGCTAGTTACCCAATTATTAAAAATTAATTGATGCAACAACAGCCGCTTGGCTATCAACTAATCTCAGTTCCAGAGAAGCATCTGATCAAACAATCAACTAGATAAAAATAAAAATGTCTGATGATATCAATTATCTTTAAATATCAGGTTTTTAATTCTTTCGACAACGACTTCTCAATTAAGTATGATCTGAATCCATTTCCTATATTCAATATTAAATGAAGGATATATACAGACTGTTAAACAATTAACAGAACATTTCAATATATAAAGTATGTATACTAACATATCAGATTCATACACACTAACACTCCCAGAACTGTCAGTGTATTGATAAACAACAACTGCATATTTGCATACCTGTCTCGTCTTTTCTCAAGAAACCTTTGAAGCGAACGTCTCCTAGCAATCGGCAGATCTGAGACAAACAGACATTTAGATTAAAGCTCATAAATTGTCCGTGTTCATATAACATTACAGTAACCCAGCAAAGCAAATATTTACCAGCTGCTGATATGCAAGCCTTAGGGGAAGCTACAGTTGATGTGCTTGAGAAAGAAAGAGCTCTCTTCAGAACTAAATTGATATTGGTCGCATTCTTTGTCTCAGTAGCTTTAGCAGAAGCAGCGATACACAGGATTTCTTGAACCTATATAAGCATTAATCACCAAGGGAATAGGAAATCTGATGCAACAGCTTCCCAAAAGAAAAAAAAAAGAATGTACTCAAAACTTCGATAGACCAAACCTTTTCAGCTGGAATTCCATCAAATACGCGAAAAATCCCACCAAAGATTAAAGTAAATTGTGTTGGAAGGACCATTGAAGCATCTGGTTCTGTGGACCTTCAGTAGGAGAAAACCAAAGCATTTACAACTTATTGAAGCAACAGTCCATTTAGAAATCGCAGGCGTTTTAACAAACATCAAGTTCAAACAATTAACTAAAAAAAATTATTTGTAAAATTCATCTAGCATTGAGAGTAAAAGCTCAAAACAATTGTAGACAAATCAATACTAAAAGATCATACGAAACATCTTGAAATTCCTACTTGAATTCATATAAATTCCGTCTCGCTAATGCCTCGAGCTCCTAAATGTGTGAACCACTTGAAATCACAAAATTGATAACAATACGATTTCTAAATACTAGTAAAAAATAACTTCAAGCATCATAGTGTGCTAACAGATCAGATTCACACACACTAGTACTTCCAAAATCAGATTAACACACAAAAATTCAAATAAAACAAAAAGGATACAGATGATGAAAAGAAAATGCGTATCAGTGATTTCAAATACAAGTAATACCTAGCTTCGTGAATCAGTTTTTCAACCGGCAAGCTAACTCCGGAGGGAACTTTTTCGGTATCATCGGCGAAACAAGAAACGATGAAATCTCCACCTTCTCCTTCAACGTAAGCGCTTGGATTCTCTTTCACCTCAGCCATGATCTTTTCTCCTGTGAATTGAATATCTGTCTTCTCCGTTTGATTGGTTCTCTCTCCACGTTATTCGCTGTTTTCAAATCTTTTTTCTTTTGTTTGACTTCGTGTTTGAGGAATAAAAAAAAAAAAACAATTCAGAACGTGCGTAAAACCAAAACATCGTCGTTTCAGATTTTCCTTTTGAAACTTTTTTTTGGATAATTATTTGGAATTTGTAAATATATTTTTCTATCACCAATTGAATCGATAATTTTGATCAATAACTTCATATGCTTAAAATATTAGCAGGTGTGTATATACAGCTAAGTAGTAAAAAGACATTGACGAATTTATAAATATTTTATAAATCCAAACAATTTGTATAATGCAGTTTTCTATAAAATACAAATGATTTAAGTAAAATTGTTTTTCCGCCTAAAACATAAAAATGATTTCAAAATGATATAAGAAAATTATTTTTAATGGATTTCACTAGATTCTCAATATAAAAGTTTTCAGCTACCCAAAAAATAATACAAAAATTTGTTAATAAATTTCAGTTCTTAATTATTAATTCTAATTTTTTCTATATGAAACTTAGCAAAGTAAATTGGTTGAGCCATCATTGATGATGAAGAAGATAAACAATCAATGAAAAATTGCAAATGATGTACAAAACTTGTGCTAATAATTTTTTTTATCTTAAAATCAAATATTGTTTATAGAAATATATATATATATATATATATGACTCAGTTTAAATAAGCCATAATTAATAATAGTAATGTTACATATATATTTCAAATACTTATATAATGTATATAACATTATTTATCACATGTTGCAAAAATAACTCAAACTATCATCCAACATATAGTGTTAGAAACATAAAGAAAAAAAATAAGCAAATTAGTGAAAACATGAATTCTTCCCACTTTTTGGTTTACTACTAATTGCTTAGTGAATAATGTATATTGTTGTTATTGATCTACTAATTAATTTTCTAAAGACAACAAAAATCTTCTAACTTAAATTTTTCACAATCGTTACTAGTTATCAAACTACAAAGCTTACTCACGACACACAAGACAAACTAATATACGTAGTCTACAATTAATCCAAAATTGAAGTATGAAATGCAAAATTATGACCAAGATAAAACAGTTTCATATGAATGCAAATGTATGAATGACTCAAATGAAAAACAAAGAAAAAGTTAGATAACACAAATGATTTTTCTCCACAATAAGATAAAAATTCGAGAGAAGTAGACCAAATAACAATGTAAAAACAGAATGAGAAATAGAAATGATATGTACAATGGAAAAATGTGTATTGCTTGGTGATTACTTGTTGTAGCTCTCATCTTTGTGTCATTAATTGTGTGGTTGAAAGTTTTTCTGTTGTATTAAAAAGAGCTGTCTTGAGGTGTCCGAGAAGATGAACCACCAGATTTGCAAACACATTAGTAAACGATAAACAAGTCCTTCAAATTATATTTAAAACAAAGAAAAACATAGGTGTCGATTCCAAAATGTTATCATTGGTAAAATAGTATGCATTTTACTTATTCACCCATTTGAAATTTATTTTTTCAGATTGACTTATATCAACTCAAAAGAGAGCATAGAACCAATGTTGAGGAATACACTTAATAAAAGAGTGATTTTTTGAGATCTTTCTAATATTATGGGTCAGGAAATCTACTTTAGAATTCAACGATGTAGGAATTAAGACTAATGACAACCGATTGAATTGGCAACGAAGACAAATGAATTCATCTGTGTAAAGGGAGAAAGCTGGCCAATTCTCCGGGTCTGTTACAATCTTCAAGACTTCAGCACAATCGACGACAAACTCTACCTCTAAAATATGTAGAGAGATAGGAGAGGACATGGGCTAGATAAGTGCCTCTATCTCCGAGTGCAACGACGAGAGACAATGAGAAAGACCCCGAGAATATGTTTTTTTATTAACAAAAAATAAGTCTTTTTAACCCACAAGAACGAAAAAAAATGAAAGGGAATTTTAACTACTCAAAAAATATTATTTGAATATTGAATTTTAGCAAAGTATATAAAAACAAAACTAAAGTCTAGTTATCTGAATATTAACTTGGTAAACATGTAATATTACTTTATGTTCGTAAACATGTAAATTAAAACAATTAAAGGGTAACTTCGTTTAAAAATAATTCAAAAATAATTTAAATTTTAACATGTTTAGATAAGAAATTAAATATTAAATTATAATTTCAAAATCAACATATTAAATTTAAATTATTATACATACTTGTTTGATTTTTTTAATGGAACAATTTTTTATATATGATAAGAAATTATTAAATTTTATATTTAACCATGTTATTATTTTTAATAAAGATTTTTAATATGAAAATAAACAAAAGTTTAATATTAAAAAATAGTTTGTAATCCACCACATTGAAAGTAAACATGGTGTTGATACGTAAGTCTTTTCATAAGAAACAGTTCTCTAATAATATATATGATATTTTTTATTTTTCAATGTAATAATTTTTTTTTATATATTGTTGGAGGTAGATCCGAGATTCTACTTCGTTCTACGGAAACAATGGACCAAATTCTAAGTTTCGAACTCGGCAAGTTTATCGAAGTCTCAACTCGGAAGATTTCTATCTCGAAAGCGTGCTAAAACCTAAAGGAAGTTGGATGACACGTCAGCAAACAAAGAAATAGAAATTTTCCTATTCCGACATGGAAAATTTCCGAAAATCTAGCAAGAATCTGTTAGATACTACCTTATCTAGAAATTTACATATTTTCCTTTATCCAATCTACTTTGTAATCGCTTCTATGGTCTATAAATAGAGGGACATGTCCTTCAAAGAGGGGATCCGCTTTCGCCACAAGACATTAAGCAATATACTGTACTCGGCAACTATCCTTCTTCACGATACACTATTTTTTTCTCCAAACCCTTAAAAGAATCTTGCCCAATCTTCCCTCTTCTAATCAGAATCGTGGACATAGCTCCTTCTGCTAGACCCGGTTCGAACAGTTTACACCGTCTGTGAGGAAGACATCGAATGAATTCTTTACACAAGAACAAAGGAGCATACATGGACCAAAGGATGGTAGAAGACGAAGTAACCGTGAGCTCACCCGAAAGGAGGAACCTTAACTTCCAAGAAAACATTGATTCAACTCTCGGATTGTCCTTGAACTCTGTTCAAACTTAGGAGCAGAACATAGAAAATTCTTAGGAAGTCGCTGCCCTCCCAGGTCCGCCGGAAGGACCACTTTCAATCGAGAATTTGGTGTGCAACATGATAACACAATTTGAAGCTTCCGATCAAAGAAACTCGGAAAGATGCGACAGAATCAAGTCTCGTCTAAACGAGAGTAGCCTCTCGTCTACAAAAAACAATAGGCCATAAGGAGAAGTGTTAGCCAGCGTCCAAAGAAATCTATTCGGAACAATTCCGAGTCCACAACCAACCAACGTGACCGGACTAGGATAGGCTACGACGCAAAATGCATCAGGACAATATACGCTGACTACAATGGACGCAGCAGTTGTATACAAGATGATGGAGGATATGAGGTCTCAATTCCACAAGCTACTAGCTCGGCGCCAGAGATTAGGCGAATTTTGGCTCAAGCCCGAAACTCGCCCTTTGCATCAAGGCTAAAGAGAGTCTCGGTAAATCGGGGACCAAGAATAAGGTGCCCGACATACGATAGGACTATTGACCCAATCGAATTCATGAGTGCTTTCAATGTCATGATGAGTGGGACAACCTAAAATCTCGACCAGGGGAACGCAACTTACTGCCAACTCTTCACCGGCGATGCCCTAGTATAGTTTACCAAGTTACCAACTGGATCGATTGAGAACTTCAATCAACTCGCTGAGTTATTCATGAAGCAATACGCCCTATTCTTCAACCAAGATACTTCTACGGCGGAGCTACAGTCATCGAAGCAAGGATTTGATGAGTCTCTAAAATCGTATCTCGGACGATTTAAGAAAATCTTTACTAAGGCCAAAATCAGCGATGACCTGGCCATCGAGGCCTTAAGAACTGGAATGGTTACGGACGAGGCCCTACAGAGAGATCTCTTTGTAAATCATTCTAGTACGATCTCGGATGCCCTATGCGGAGCAGCGAGACATGCAGACTACGTGGAGGAAAAGTAAATCCTCACCAGTACACAAAAAATTCATCGGGACTCGGGAGCTAAAGAGTCAAAAGAAGAATACCATGAGCCGAGACGACATAACTACAGAGGGAAAACAATCTCGGTAATAGCTTTCCAAGTTGGTGAAACTGATAGCCCAGCTTGCAAAAAGCCGTTTAACAACACTTACCACCGAAGTGAATACTGTGCCTTTCACAATAGGACTGGTCATTCCACTTCTAAGTGCAAACAGTTACAAGAGCTACTTGCCGAGAAATTTATCAATGGAGAGTTGAATCTTTCGTAAGAAGAAAATCAGAAGTTCAAGGCACAAAAGTGAAAAGAAGCCGAGTTGCGGGAAGCGGCTTACAAAGCAGCAAACAAGACAGCAATGCCAAAGAAAAACCAAAACAACAAAAATAAGATGAGGAAACCACAGAACCAGAATCCCCAAGAGTGGAGATCAATGTAATCAAGGGAGGATTACAATTTTGCGACGACACTATAAGGTCAATTAAAAGGTACGAACAACTTTGCGACGACACTATAAGGCCAATTTACAATGATACTTGGGACACCTTGGATCCTTACAATGAAGGCAATTCCATTAAGCTACCATCAGTGTGTGAAAATCCCGACAAGCGAAAGAGTTTACACACTTCGAGGAGATCAAAAGATGTCTTAGACATACTTTATCGCTGAGTTAAAGTTAACGAACAAATCTTGTATGATTACAATGACTATTAAAAGCAAAGCATTAATAGAGCCTCCCGCTCCAGAAGAACCAGACTAATATAGCGTAGAACTTTTTAACATTGATCTCATAAACCCGTCCAAATGCGTAAGCATTGGGGTCAATCTGAGTAAGTCGATCTGAGACAAGTTGATTCAACTTCTGGAAAAAAACGTGGCAACATTCGCTTGGACGACAAAAGATATGCCTGGGATCAATCTGAAGTTTACAAGTCACAGATTATACGTTGATCCGACCTACAAGCCCATCAAGCATAAGCGAAGAAAGCTAAGACCGGAAGAAAAAAGACTATAATCGATGAAGTCAAAAAGCTAATCGAAGCCGGATCAATTGTTGAAGTCCAATACCTAAAACGGTTAGCTAACCTAGTTGTTGTTCCCAAGAATAACGGGTTGTTTACTAGAGATTAGTCAACAAGATGTTTGTCAATCAACTCGGACAAACAATGGAAGTTTACATAGACGATATGCTTGTGAAGTCCCTTAAAGCTGAAGATCGCGTCGAACATCTAGCACAATGTTTTCAAACAGTAAATGAATATTAGATGAAGCTCAATCTGGCAAAGTGCACTTTCGGAGTAACCTCGGGAAAATTTCTTGTTTACATAGTCACTCAAAGGGGAATTAAAGCAAACTTAATGCAGATTAAATCAATCCAAGAGTTACCTTCTCTGAAAACAAAAGAGAAGTTCAAAGGCTAACTGGCCAAAAAGCCGCTCTAAATTGGTTCACTTCACGTTCAACAGATAAGTGTCTCCCGTTTTACAACTTATTGCGGGGAAATAAAGAGTTCAAGTGGGACGAGAAGTGCGAGAATGTCTTTTCTGAGTTGAAAGAGTATCTTTCAACCCCACTGATACTTGCAAAACCCGAAGACGGAGAACCTTTACACATATACATTGCGGTCTCGGCGTCGGCAATGAGCAGCGTGCTAGTTCGAGATGACAGAAGAACTCAGAATCCAATTTTCTACACAAGCAAATCTTTGGACGGAGCAGAAACCAGATATCCGACTACTGAGAAACTCACGTTAGCAGTGGTGACATCAGCAAGGAAGTTACGACCTTACTTCCAGTCTCACACTATCATCGTATTAACTAATCACCCACTACGAACGATTCTACATAGTCAAAACCAGTCCGGAAGACAAACTAAGTGGGACATTGAATTAAACGAATACGATATCGAATTTAAAGGAAGAACAAGTGCAAAGGCTCAAGTACTAGCCGAGTTTCTAATTTAACTGGCCACTCACTTGGAACCCTTAAGATCAGACAATGATCTTCGGACTTGGAAAATCTACGTTGATAGATCATCACAACATGGTTCGAGGATTGGAATCCGACTTGAAAGTCTGACAAGAGAAATCTTGGAACAATCGTTCCGATTTGCGTTTCCAGCATCCAACAACGAAGTAGAGTACAAGACATTAATCACAAGAATCGGGTTGGCTAAAGAGATCGGGACAACTGAAGTAGAATGTTATTTTGACTCTCAACTGGTAGTCAACCAAGTGAATGGAGGATATGATACCAAAAACGACCGCCGACTTAAAGCAAAGTGCACTTTCTATGCCCAAGTTGATGGGAAGTTGTATCGGTGAAGTACAAACGGGATCCTCCTCACTTGCATTAATGGTGATGAGATCAGCGAAATCATTAAAAACATACATGATGGAGTTGGTGGAAATCACAACAGCAGAAGATCACTCGTACACAAGATCCAAACTCTCGGATTTATTGGCCCACTATGGCAAAGGATTGTGCGCAATATGCAGCCAAATGCGACAAATATCAACGACATGGGCATATCATCCACGCTCCAACTGAAGATCTAACCTCTGCAGCTATGCCATATCCGTTTATGAGGTGGGTGATGGACATTGTCCGACTATTGCTCTCATCTCGACAAAAACTTTTTATGTTTTTCATGACAGATTATTTCTCAAAATGGGTCGAAGCATAGGCCTATTCGCAAATCAAAGATACAGACATAGTCAAGTTTGTGTGGAAAAAATAATTTGCCGGCATGGGTTACCCTATGAGATTGTAACCGACAACGGATCTCAATTCATCTCGGCGAAGTTCACTAACTTTTGCTCCAAATGGAACATCCGAGTAAACAAATCCACTCCGCTAAACCCACAAGGAAACGGCCAAGCCGAGGCGACAAACAAATAGATCATAGATGGAATAAAGAAAAGGCTCTCGGAAAAGAAAGGAAAATGGACTTCTGAATTGAATGGCGTGTTATGGTCACATCGAACAACACCTAGACGCTCAATCGGAAGAACTCTTTTCTCTTTTTCTCACAGAATGGAGGCAATGGCCCCAGCGGAGGTAGTAGTACCAACCATGCATTGAGAGCATTTTCCCGAAGACGAAAACTCAAACAATGAAGCATGGAAACCAGCATTGACGACTTGGAAGAAGAACGCAACAAAGCACTTCTCCGAGTACAAAACTATCAACAACCAGTCACAAAGAACTACAATAAGAAATTTTGGGGAAGGCACTTCGCGGTAGGAGATTTGGTACTTTTTAAAGTGTTTGAAAACACGGCAGAACTTAACGAAGAAAAACTCGGTGCTAACTGGGAAGGGCTGTATATAATCTGTGAAATCATAAAACAAGGAGTCTATAAGATCGCAATGATGGAAGGAGAGATGGTTCCTCTAAGTTAGAACTCCATCAACTTGAAATGATACTACTATTGAAGATACGCCGAATCAGCAATCTAAATGTGTTACTTGACGCATCCTCATCTAATTAATTATGTACTCAGAACTACGTATTGGTTTGATCCCTGTGGGGTACGTAAGTAGCCTTCGGGTGCAGCAATAACTAAATAAAACTTTTAAAATCTCAGACCTTGAAAAAAAAAAATGGGTTACACCCTAACTCCCGAAAAAAAAGACGAGGTCAAATTCTCGCAAAACAGATTACAACTCTACACAGAATTTGCCGAGATCAAATTCTCAGCAAACATTCAAAAACTGAGTCTTAAGCCTCGCCGAGTCGTAGAATCCCATTCAATATAAATGAGTCTTAAAACGTCGTCAAGTTTCCAACTCTCAACAAGTTAATAAACTCGATAACCTATTTGATAAAATCTTTTGCAAAGCAGAAGTATCACTATATAAGCCGAGTCTAAATCTCACCGAGTCCTTAAAACCTAACTTATACCAAAGTCGAGTCTAAAATCTCGCCGAGTCCCTAAAATCTCACTCGTACCTAGCCGAGTCAAAAACCTCGCACAATTGAAGACGAGTCTAAATCTCGCCGAGTCCCTAAAAACCTCGCTCGTACTTAACCGAATCAAAAACCTCCCACAATTTAAGCGGAGGCAAAATTCTCGCCGAGTCCCTAAAAATCTCGCTCGTACTTAGCCTATTCAAAAACCTCGCACAATTTAAGTCGAGGCAAAATTCTCGCCGTGTCAAAATTTTGCTCGAAAACATAAAACTCACACAAAAATAATATGAGTCAACTAAACTCTGGCAAAGCCAAAAGATTTGATCGTAGCTAATCGAGTCTTAAAACCTCATTGAACGAACTTTGAAATTTTTCAAAATAAAGGAAGAATAGAGGAATATTATACATTAAAAAAAACAATGTTTTTACATATTTACCATAAAAGGGAATGAATATATTTTTACAACTAAAAGAAAGAAAGCGAAAACAAGCGCTTATTAAAGAGAAGAAAAAATCTAATCGCTAGTCCGGCCTGCTCTGCTTTGGCATTTCCATACTCAATCAAGCCTCCCTTGTCGGCAACCTTTGAAAAAAATAATATCTTTGTTTGAGCCATACCAGTCGAAACCCCGAATTGGAACATATACAATTTTGAAATCCTTTACACTAACCTTTGGACAATCCTCGGTTCCAGGCACAGCTACCTCATTCGGATCCGACCTAAAAGCAAGCACCTCACTCCAAGCTAAAGAAGCTTCCTTCAGGTTGGGAGACTTGCAAAACTCGAAGGTCAGCATGAGCAAGTCTTCCGGATGAAGAACCTTGAATACCTCTTTCTCGACAAGAGCCCTAGAAGAAGCAAGTCCGGAAGTCCCAAAGGAGATGACATAAGCATCGACCGGATTTTTCTTGTTTAGCATGCACTGAAAGAGTTGATTATAGCCATACATTTGAGCGTAGCCCAAGCAATTGGTCAAGCTTGCTTCAAGGAAATCGGAGCGGTCCGAAATCCTTTTGAGCAATCAGCCAAGGAACGTGAAACAAAAGAAAACTCGTTAATGATACAAGGTTAATTGATACCAATTTAACCTCTCGTGCGTATTGTATCGATGTAGCACTTAAGGATCGAATCCACGAGGACCAACGGTTACACTATCAAACTTTAGACAAAACTAGAACTAAGACAAACCAAATAAAGATGGAAACTAAACAAAACTAGGATTAATCGATATGAAAACTAATAGCTTAAAATACCAAGTTCAAGAAATTCATCGGGAAATCAGGGAATTCGAACAAAGGAAGTTATTCAGGGCATTCATTCAAGCAATTCTCGACTAGAACATAAAAGTCTAACAAGCCCACTGTCGTGGCACCTATAACTCTATTTATCAACCTAGAAAGTATCCTAACTGCCATTGGTCCTAGAGAAGCCAAGAGGCTTTACCGAACAGGTTTTTATATCCACAAACAACCTTAACATCAACTTTTATGGCTAAGGATTGATTGTTCATCTAAAGTAGGTCTGATTCTTAACAAGCTTTTGGAATGGTAAGAAATCTGGGTTCATAAGCTAGCTAGCTACTTCTAACTTAAGCATTAAACACAACAATAGATTGAGAACACACAAGAATAAGCCCTATTTGTTCCTAATTCATTGAATCCTTAAATCCCTAGAAAACCCTAAACCTCATAAGAAACTACTCAGACATAGAGCAAAGAACAAGTAAAAAAGAAGAATAGATAAATATAAATAAATTGAATTAAAAGAGAAAAGGGTTCAGAAATCTTCTCCAAAGAGTTGTGGAGGATGAGATCTTCTCTCTAAGGTTACAAATAAAAACGGCAATTGAAAAGTAATGATAGATAACCTAAAAGTTCTCAGAAACCTATTTAAATAGGCTAAAAACGCGTCTAGTACAAAATAAGGAAAATCTGGTATTTTTCATGAAACTTTGATGATTGGTCAATCAAAGGGTTGATTGATCAATCAAGGGGTAGAATGGTCGATCATCAGGTCGAGCGCATCTTCTAGTGGCGTCTATTCACGGCCAGAATGACATATCTTCAGTACAATCGTCATATCTTCCTAACCGCTTGTCTGATTGCCCTCGAACCACCTCCAAATGAAAGCTAACTCACGTGGCTATCTTGTATCCAAATTTTAGCTCGATCCAACGATAATAAGTCTTTCAATAAAGCCAAACGTCTGATGTTTTTGCAGGATTCTGCATCCTTTATGCTCGTTTTCACTCAAAACAGCAGCTCATCTTCTCCAAATGTGTCCTATGACCTGAAAAGACTTTAAAACAGACTAAAAGACTCTAAAACATATACTTTGACTCAATAAAACAATGGAAAACAAGGGTGAAAAACCGATAAAAATGTAGTATATCAGTTAACATCTTAAACATGTTAACGATTAAAAATATGTAACCTTACCTTTAAAGGAATTTATGCCGTCCTGAAGAGAGGAGATGGATGCCTTATGTTTCTCTGCTGCCCGGAAAGCAGCATCTCGGACCTCAGTTGCAGACCTTGAAGCATCCTTAAGAGCAGAAATCTCCTTCTCGTACCTCAGAGATTTCAAGTGCTCCGCCTCTAACTCGGATGTAACCCGAGTTAGATCAGTTTGTACAGCCACCAAAGAAGATTGAGCCTCCGCTGCCTCCTAGCGAGATTTCTCTAGCTGCTCCGATATCTCATTTAACTGGCGGGAATTCTCAGCCTCAGCAACCATCGCCTTCTCCTTCCCCAAGAGAACCCAATTCATCTGTGTAATCATCTGAAAAAAGGAAAGAAGCCGAGATAAAAGTTAAAAATTAGCCAAGTTAGATAAAACCAAAAAGGAGAAGAGGAAACTGAATACTAACCGAGAATGTCGACTTCGTCATGGCGATATTCTCCTCCCGATTAACCATCTCGGACATGGGAGGAAGAGCCTCAACAGAATCCTGAAGAAAGCACATTAAGTCGGCCCCTTCCACCTCGCAATCCTTGACTGGCGCCGGCTCTTCGAAGGTGTAGTTGAAACTAAAGTCCCCAAAAGCTTTACTACTCTTAACAGAAGGAACTTCATGAGGAGGGAGAGCCTCCTTGCGTTTGTTGGTTGCCTTCCAAGCAACGTCAAGAGCAGCAGCACAACATGGTAATACCGAACATCGTCTAATCACCTCGTCGTCTAAACGCTTAGCAAAGGAGATTTTTCAAGAGATATTACCTTTAGTAGCAGGATCAACTGCCGACTTCTTCTTCTCAGGCTTCTTCCTCAGACCCGAGGAACCAAATGGAGACACTGGGGATTCTAGATCCTGAACCTTGACAAGGGTTTTCATCTTCTTCTTTTTGGGAGATGGGGAACCCATAGAACCTTTACTAATCTTCTCGGGAAGATCAGCCTCGGCCTCATGGGCTAGAATTTTAGCTTTTTGAGACTCTAAATCTATAACTGGAGTCTCGAAAACAGCAGCAGGCTGCACCTTGGCAGCCGAGTCCTCTTAAGGAACATAATTAGTGGGTTGGAGAGTACCAACTTCAGCAGGGGAAGTCGGGACATCTCCAAAAATGGCATCTCGGTCACCAAAAACGTAAGGCATAGTGAAGTCGTCAATCCCCATGTCAGCTTGCAGAATTCCTGAGAAAATGAATAGTAGTCAGACATCAATTCAAGACTACAAATGCCAATTCCGTTTATAAAGAAAAACATAAAACTTGAACTTACCCCTTTTATACCGAGAAGTAGTCTTCTTGAGAAGATCGTCAGACAAGAACTTCAACTTAAGCCGAGGAATGCTGAAAAGCTTGTCTAACAACTCTTGATGCTTGCGAAAGCGAGGACAAACAGCGGCAGACGGGTGCTCGACTGCAAAACAAAGAAAGTGAACGTAAACATCCGAAGAAAAGTATAGGCAAAACGTCGTCATTCCTAGAAATCTATTAGGTGTTCTGGCCTAGGAAGTACTGAATTCCAAAGGTCTTCGCAGATGAAAAACATCTCTGGGACGAACAAAGAAATAACGAGTCATCCAATAGGTAATTTTGGAACTCGGCTCATCAAAGAATCGTAGGCCAGTCTTGGCCTTGGCAAAGAATGTTCCCTTTGAGGCCTTGACTTCACAAAAATTGATCATGTCCTCGAAAAACTGAGTTGAATTATCAATGCCCACCTCACTGCCAAGGATCAAAACCCCCACAATGTTTGCAACTCCGGAAACTGCGAGCTGAGTCATTGCAATCCTCCAAGCATAACAGTACCTAGAGAGGAGATCCGCGATCAGAAACCACATTTTGGATTCAGTAAACCACCAGTCATAGATGGTAACATATCCATCTGGAGGAATCTGAAAGTTTGATGTAAATATCTCTCATCTCAGGACATGCAGCATAGAGTTTTTCAAGTTTCTTCGAATTGATAATCGATGGCCCGACATCGAGTTCGTCGTACCAATCACCTAAATTGCTTAGTGGACTATTGGAGAAATACATATCTACATAGTCGTGAGTCCTACTACTACTAGAGGTTAAAGAAGAACCGGAACTGGAATTGGAATTCTCATAACTGGATTCAGATCTATCTCTCTCCATGACAATGAATTATAAAAAGTATGGTAACTCGGAAATTAAAATTAGAGAGAGAAAGAAGAGAGAGAAGTTACCTCGTTAATCTCGGATGAAGGTAAAAGTAAAGAAACTGGAGTGGTATTTATAGAAAAGATGGAAAACAAATCGGCGCGAAATGATGACTTACGGAAACCAAGGGAACCGCCTCAAATAACCAAATCGCAAAGTGACACGTGGACCGAAGATTCTAGAAGTGGAGAACTTCCCGACTCGGAAACTCGGCAATAGATTTCCAAGTCTAGGGGGATAATTGTTGGAGGTGGATCTGAGATCCTACTTCTGTCCACGGAAACAATGGGCCAACTTCTAAGTTTCGAACTCGACAAGTTTATCGAAGTCTCAACTCGGACGATTTCCATCTCAGAAGTGCGCTAAAACCTGAAGAAAATCGGATGACACATCACCAAACAAAGAAATGGAAATATTCCTATTCCGACATGGAAAATTTCCAAAAATCTAGCAAAAATCTTCTAGATACGATCTTATCTAGAAATTTGTGTATTTTCCTTTATCCAATCTACTTTGTAACCGCCTCTATGGTTTATAAATAGAGGCAGGTCCTTCAAAGAGGGGATCCGCTTTCGCCACAAGACATTAAGCAATATACTGTACTCGACATTATCTTTCTTCATAATACACTCTTTTGTTCTCCAAACCATTAAAAGAATCTTTGCCCAATCTTCCCTCTTCTAATCAGAATCGTGGACTTACCTTCTTGTACTAGACCCGATTCCAATATATATAATAACAAATTATTAATTTTTGTATTTAACCATGTAATATTTTAGTATAGATTTTTGTAGTTTAATATGAAAATAAACTAAATTTTAATATTAGTGACAAATTTGTAGTCAGCTACATTGAAAATTAAACGTGGTTGACTCATGAACCTTTTATAAGAATGACTTCTCTAATGATATAAGTAATATATATATATCCAAAAAAATAGCTTCATTAATATATGTATGAATTAAGAGTCGTACATATACAGATAATAGTAAAATATACATGTCATTTCAAAACAAAAGAGTAGATAATTTTTGTTGTTTGTAAGATTTAGTACTTATCAAATGTAAGAATAATTAAGTTGGACTTTACAGATACAACTATATTGTAATAAATAAAGTAAAAATTATGAGTCGTAGTATATGGATAGTGGAATGTCGACGTAAAGTTTTAGTCAACCAACCAAATTATATTAAAAAAGCAGATCGATCATATCTCACATGGGGCCTTTATAATCCCAAAGCTGTAGGGGACACTTTCTTATTTGTCTTTCGAAATTAAAATCAATGTATCTGGTTAGTTTTCTTACTCTTTCTTTTCATTTTTGATCTTTTTGCAGATTTTTCTCGAGTTATATGATATATGGTGGTTTGTTTGTGGAAAAAAGAAAAGAGTATTTAAATGCATTATAATGTTATACGATTATATTTGTTAAAAATCAGGTGTTTTAGTTGGTTTGTTCTGATCTAACTAAATATCAGATAGTGAGTTTGAATTCCACCCATTCTAGTTACAACATTTAGGCTATAGATCAGTCTTGTCGATCCAATGGTTGATTGTTGACCACAACAAAAAATATTATATTATCATAATTATTTATTAAAAGCAAATAGATTAACCCCAGATGAAATTTTTTCCCACAAATCAAATATATTGATAACTGAAAGTATGATGTTACAACCACAACTAAATGTATCAATAGATACGCTAATCAAAAAGAGAAGATAGGGTTTTTCAACTAAGCTTCCTTTTCGATTTCTGACTGAAGCTAGAATGGACCATTAGCAGTTGTATAAGAATGGTACATTTTACCTTCAACCACCGATTTAGCAATTAAACTCGCAATGCGGTTGCTACCTTCGGAACCCAATTCACAGACCAGTTATGGAGAGCATTAAAATGATATTTGATTGGCGAGATCAAACCTGCATGAGATGGATAATCTGATATAGTGTTCAAAATTATCCAAATTTCCTCCGACTCCCCTTCAAAAATCACTTTCTTTGGCTGTGTATAGTGAACACTCTCAACTGCCCATAAACAACTTAACAGAGCAGCTTGTATTGGTTATGAAACATTGGCAAAAGCTCTTCTTCCATGTAAGATGGTGGTGCCACGATCATCACAGATTATCCAGGCCGCACCGCTCATCTTGAGCTTGGATCCCATGAATAACTAAAGTTATAACCACATGGTTGGAGGTTTCTGCCATTTAACATTATTCTATTTCTTATTCAACCATTGTTATCACTACTAGTTTTCCTTGTGGGCATAATTAATATATGTCTGTTGCATCTTCATTCGCCTTATCTACCACATATTTTGGTTCGTATTTAGTCTTCTCAAAGATCAAAGCATTTAGACTCTTCCATATATGCCATATAACCCATGGTATCGTGTGATTAGTCATCTCTGGTATATCCTTGTTCTCCTGACATCTCATAAGATATTAGATATTAAGGAAGGTTGACGTAGCAGAGAATCTAGCGAGTGGTAATGGAATGTTTGTTAGCTTCCAAATCGCAGATGTTATCCCACACTTAAACAAGGCGTGGTTAATTGTTTCCACTTCCATTCTACACACTTCACAATGATTGCTTTGACTCATTCCCCTCCGACACAATTGATCACGAATAGCAAAAACACCTGCTAACACTTTCCAAAGGTGTGGCAAATATTTGGAGAGGTTTTGACTCGCCAAAGCTTCTGCTATGTCTTTCTCTCAATCGGTGGTTGAACTTGTGTGATTTGTGTCGAAGCCAGTTCCTCAACTAATTTGTACCCACTGCGCATATCATAAACTCCAGTTTTAAATAAAATCTACCTATAAATATCAAAATTATTTCGCTTGAGCTTCAGCCGAACAATACTTTGTCTATCCAGTCGGTTAAACAGTTACTGTAATCATTAGAATATCTTTTCTAATTGTAAAATAATGGTTAGGTTGTATGATTAGACTAAATGTTTTATATATATATATATATAATATTATTAGGAAAGTGAATTTGACCAAGTAGTTATATATATATATATATATATATATATATAAATGTTGTAATCCATAGTTGTAAATAGGTAAAAAAAAAGTGAACGATATAGAACCAGTGAACGATTTCCCGACTCAAAACAACAAAAGACCCCAAGATCTTAGTTCAACGAACTACCTAAGATTGCTTGGAAGAACTTGAATGAAACAAACAAACGAAAAAAAAACAATTAATTTTCTATCTTTTTATCTTTGTTTGTATATAAATGGTTTATAAGAAAAGACATTTGCAGGTTATGCAGCATTTGATATGAAAGTTAAAAAAGTTGAAAACTTTAGAAGTAATGGAATCTGAGTTGGATTGTTAGGAAATTGATGTGGCCAGATGGGGACATCATGTGTCATGTGCATGTTGGAAAAGATTTACACCATTTTATATTTTTACTTAATATATTTATATATAATTATCCAAAAATATTGGTTTTGAATGGTGCATGCATATTATACAAATCATGCAGAATATATGCAAATTATATCTTTTATAGTATTTTAATTTTTACATAACAAATTTACAGTATTTTCCATATGATATATGGTATTTGCTTGCACGAAAGAACTTTCGTTTTGTCAACGATTTAACGTAATATCTATAAAATTCAAAATATTATTAGTTTAATCATACATACTAATTCATAGAACAAAAAACTTATATATAAATTTTTATAATTTAAAGTATAAGATTAAAACAACATATCAAATTTTAAATCACATAATTAATATTAAATTTTGGGAGAATTTCAAAAATATCCTTTTTGACATGCCTCTTTTCAAAATCTACCATTTTCTTTGGAAATTTGGAGAGAGAAATAAGTATAAGAGGACATTTTTTGAAAAGGAGCATGTCAAAAAAAACAAATCTTAAAATTCTTCTTAAGTTTTTGATTAATTGTTATAAATACTCTTATATATCTCACATTATTTTACCATTTATAATATTTATTAACTAAACATTTTTGTTAATTTTTTTTATTAAGTTTTAAAATATATTTTATCTAATAAGTATATATTATCATAAGACATTAGTATATTCAACCTTTAACAGTAGCCGAATTATTACAAATAATATATTATAGTTCAAAACAGTTATTTAATTATAAGTTAAAATAAAAAAGAATTTAGTAAATAAAAAAACAAAATTTTATAGATACAAAATAAACTTCCAAATTTTATAGATTACACAAATTGATATAAAAGTCACACAAAATTTACAAGTGCAACTAAGAAAGAAAAAGAAAATGACCTAGATATATTTAAGTTAATAAGTGAAAAAAAAAGTTGTTAGTGTTAGAAACGAATATATAATCCAATATGAAAGCCATTGTTGTTAATAAGTTAATAAGTTGTTATCATAAGTGAAAAAAAAAAACAAAAAACAAAAAAAAACACAAAAAGGAATTGCATATATGGGCGTACAGATCAAGTAGGGAGCATGTTTTTTTCTTTTTCCTTATTTTGATTTCCTTTCAAATCAAATAATATTTAATTGATATTTTTTCCATGTATGATTGGGAATTTAAAAAGTAGATGGCCTCATCTGCATTTAAACTGCATATAGGCTGCCAAACATTCAAAACTATTATAATTTGTAAGCTTGTAATTGGTTTGTTTTAAACTTAGAGTTACACCATTGATTTTATTTTTTTAGATAATTTAGATTTTATAAGCTTAAAATTATTATGAATGAATGTAGGGAAATTATTAAGTACAAAAATGTTTAACTAAAATTTAGTGTTTCTTTAGTGTGTCAACTAAAAAACCTGAAGGAGAAGATTCCAACCATTAGTATCTAGAAGATTTGTAAATAAAATATTACCACTAACCAACTTGTTCTTGACAGTTATTTGCATTCTTAAATAAGAAAATTTCTAAAACATTTATATATTTTTTTGTTGATAAAGTACATTTAAGATACTTTCAAGTTATGTTGACCAATAAATTAAAATCATTGAATAACATACGATATATCACATTAACACAAATGATATCAAGTACTTAATCAAATATATTCTTTGAATATGTTGTTTGCCTCATTTTTAACCTATTTACAGACTATAGTTTTTCTTTAATTACTTTTTAATAATTCAATTAAAAAAATATGATCTATAGTCAAAATTCTTAACCACTTGATCACATTTACTCTCTCATTCTTATAGTTATATCCTAATAATACTTCATTGCATACATCATTACTCATTAGAGTCTATAACTTACCATTAAATATAGTGAGGCTTACGTGAATTTATAAAGTAAATCGGGGAAAAAAGCAAAACCACTGTGAATTTTAATATTAAACTGAAAATTAAAAGCAAAAAACCAACCGTGCTATAAATGGCTTGATGTTTATCACAATTGACATCTCCAATCTTTAAACTAACACCATTATGGTTTTGCTTTTTGTTTCGGTTTAATTTTTTACAAATTCATTAGTATTTTTTGCTTTTGGATAATAAAATTTTAATTAAAGATGTTACGTAAGATTATTTTAGTAATAATATAAAAGATGTGACGTAAACCTAAGTATTTAATGAACAACATTAAACTCATCAAGACTAAATAGTACCATCATGCATGTCTTAATATTATTTCGTTAATACATTGATTTCTCTCTGTACATAATTTAAGGAAATATATGAAAAGAAAATAGAGATGATTATCATAAATAACATCGTATAAATCTCTAATGTCTCCAAATCGAACTTAAATTCCAACAATACGAATCTTAGAATCAACTTGGGATGAAAATTGAAACCCAAAAAACTTGGGATGAAGAAAAATAGAGAAGTACTGATCTAGTTGGTAGATTTGGTATAATATTAATATTAATATATTATAATCTAACTAGCGTTTGATAACATAGCTTTTAAATGTATTCAAATATGTTAATACTTAGGGCAACATTATCGAGGAGTTCTTAATTAAAATCTCTTAGCAATATTACATAATTATATTAAAAAAAAGGTGAGTCGGTGTCTCTAAAAATAGAAGATCGTTTCTTAAATAAGAAATAGTCCTTCATTTTTAAATACATTCCACGTAAATTTTAATCATTTTTTAATCTAAGAAACCCTCAATATACCACCGATAATGCTGGTCTTACATAAAAGCTAAGAGCTAGAGAGCACTAAAAAAATACTTGTACTTGTGACAAATATAAGGCGTAATGGTTAAGGCAATAAGCCAGAAATGGAGTAACAAATATTAAAGGATTATGTGACCAATTAGCTATAAAAGATGAACCAAAGATAATTAAAATATGTTTGTCTTTTTGGGTGGTTTGGTAAAACAAAAGCAAACGATGATGATTGTCTTTTATTCTCCACCGTCCCTCTCTCATTCTCTCATGCAATGCAATTCAAAGCCAGACTAGCACACTACAGTGTGACACGAACACCACTAACCTCATGTCACATTCTCTCTTTTTTTTTATAACTTTGAGTCTTTGAATCCTTTATTTTCTAGTTGCTCACAACTGTATTTTACATAGATATTTTCATTTCTTTGATCCCTAACTAATTTTTTTTCTGATAAGTACTTAAATATTCAATTCAATGAATTTATTAGAATTCAACTCCAAATAATTATGTAGATCTGCAAAACAGAATTTAGGTTTCGAGAATATTTAAGTTATAGATAAAAAATAATTATACTTTTTTTTTTGGTCGAGAGAAAGTGGGAGAAATCCCTCCCACAACTTATTTAAATAAAATCAAAAGAAAACTCAACGCCTTCAAATCATCCTTGTAACCGATACACCATTCCTATCGGAATCCAAAAGCGAACATAAAACAAAGGAACAACATTGAAAAAATGATAACCTAACAATAAGTCAAACGTATAGTTAGTTAAACCGTCGGCTAGACGATTCACCTCTCTATACACGTAGGAAACTCGGACACTCCAGTTCTTCTGAAGAAAACCATAACACAACTGTATTAGGAAAGACTGAGGATGAACATCACAAATATTTCAAAGATTAAATGGACCCGATTAATCTCCATAGATGAATATAAACATTGAATAATGTGTTTTTTTTTCAATATATATTATACTAAAAACAGTTTGTATAATTAAATTAGATGAATTGAAACTACATGAGTGAGTAATCTAGCACTGAGAGAAATTGTTATTTTTATGGTATGTAAATAAATTAATGTAATGTTAAAAAATTAAACTAGTTTAATATAAATCACTTAGCTAATATAAAAATTAAACTAGCTTTAACCGATATCCTCTCTGTTTAACAGAGTACTATGTCATAGATTTTCATCACATCCTTTTTTTTGTTAAAAAAAAAAGATAAAAGATAAATCTTATCCAAACTTATCCAAACTTAATCTTCTCCTTTTAGAATTTAACAGTGTGCGTTCTTTGATTTTTCAATTTTACTTTTTAGTTTTATATGGATAAAAAGCACCTTAAATTTGACTAATTAAATTTGATGAAGTACAAATAAATTCTTTGTAAGAAATATGTATTCTGTAAAATAATAAAAATTGTATATACAGAAAGTTTTTTGTTTTCTTCTTAACTTATTAGATTAAATGTCGAAATCAATGTTAAGGTACATAATCCACAAAAGTCTGATTTCTGGAAAGCTCTCTAACACTACAGGCCAAAAAATCAGCTTTATGATTCAGAGAACAAAGAATAAGGAAAGAAAAAAAATAGAAAAGGCAGCAAAGGCGGTTAAAATTTTCTAAAAGCACAACGAATTCGGGTCACCTGCCTGGATCGTCCACCATCTTGATATCATCGGAACAATCCACCGCAAAAGCCACATCTGAGAAGCCAAAGGAGGATATCTCCCACATGAGTGCTTCGAGCTCGGAGTGGAGTGGGGATAAACTACGAGCAATGCCATGAGCACCAAAATTAGTGTCAGAAAGGATATTAGAGAAGCAAAACCATCCAGGACCTAAATAAAACTCAGAGTCCTTCCAAGAGAAATCCACGAAGCACTGATGGCCAGTAAAGCTCCGAAGAGCCACCAAAGACCTAGTAAGAATCTCCTGCTCCAACAAGAAAGACTAGCTATTAGGGACAACTATAACACTGTCCGAAGAATTCTCAAACTGCAAGGATAACCAAGACGCGGCCTCATCTGCAGCATGATAAACCACATCCCTAGGGCCACGGTCGATATTAGAGAAAATTTTATCATTTCTCGCCATCGGTGCTTCGTGGATGCCTCTTGTTTAAAAACTTTTTGTATATAGTCACGATCGATATACATAAAGTTTTTTAAAATTGATAGAAACAAATATAAATAAGAAATATTTTTAGTTAAGTCATTGAATGTTATCTTTGCAATTTTCACCAAAGTTTGTCTTGAAATAGTCGTGTAACTCCGCGCAATAGAAAATTTAGAGTTTGAGTTATAGATCAGATTTCCTCACTTTTCTATCGAATTGTTGACAAAAAAATGAAATAATTGTTTTTATAATATAAAATATTTAACTACAAACACACACATATATATATATATATCAATTTAAACTTTTTGAAGAAATTTCTTTAATAAATCTAATATAATCCGATCAAATCATAAATAAACTATGAAAAATATTAATAATAGAAAGATATCAAAATATACATAAGATAAAACGAATAAAATCTCTTAATATTGTATTTGAATTTTTAATTATACTGCTTAATATATATATATATATATATAGTATAAACTACGAAACAAATTCTCTATGCAGAATCTTTATTGTATAGATTAATAAAAGAAAAAAGTGGATACAGATAAGCACAAAGGAAAATTTGACACCCAAGTTTGTAAATGAATTATAAAAAAAACAATTGTAATCAAATATATAATAAAATAAAAAAACATTTTATATGTAAAAGACATTCACACTAATTTATAAAAAAACAATTAAAAAAATATTCATCACCTTTAATTGGCCTTTATAAACGCAACTGATTCTAACTTCTCTTCCTCCCTCTTCTTCTTCCACTCTCTCTTTCCTTCAAGTTTCAGCAAAAAGACATCAACAATGACTTTCTTCATTGAAGACACTGAACTCATTATCAGCCACGTTCTCTACAAAACTGCGGTTATAATCGCCGTTTTAAGATGGATTTTCGCTTGGATTCTTCGTTACAGATCTAGATCCACCACTTCTTCCATTTCTTCTCCTTTGATTTCATCTCAAACTATCAAAAAAAGCCTCGCCGTTACGGCGTTTCGCGACGCGGTTGAGAGATCTCTGACGGCATCGATTAGTGATACTTGTGCTGTTTGTCTTGGAGATCTCGAAGACGACGATGAAATTAGAGAGCTAAGGAATTGTAGTCATGTGTTTCATCGTGATTGTATTGATCGGTGGCTTGATTATGAGTGTCGTGGTGGGGATGAAGATAATCACCGTACTTGTCCACTTTGTAGAACTCCATTGCTTCCTTCTTTCTCTGATTCTTACTCTGTTGATCAACCTAGCTGGGCTGTTGAACGTTTGCTTTACCTATTCGGCGACGATCTTCTTCCCTGACTCTTTTTTTTTTTTTCTTTTTCAAATTTGATTTCAATTTTTTAAAAAGCAATATTGTAATTTGTGGACTTAAAAAGGGGTAGATTAGGAAATATGAGAATTATCTCAATTATACGAAATCGAATCAATTTTGATTTGGTTGTATATATACAAATATTACATTATTCGAGTGTGTATTCTTTTCTCTATTCAGATTAATAAAAAGAAAGAATTATGTTTACATTTCTGATACCACTTTTTTTTTTCAATTCGACTCGATTATGAATTTATGATAACACTGTTGTTGAATTCTTCCAAATTTGATTGTTACATAATCCAATCAATAATTTAGACATCTGCAATTCGACACTACCATCAAATAAAAAATTTAAATCAAAACTCTCAAATAAATGTGGGCAAAATTTGTAACCGAGCAATAAATTTACCAAACTGGAATCCATATTTTGAAATATGAACCAAACCAAAATATATAATCATCTGAGTATAATAAATTTGCTAATACTGAATTAACTGATCTTGAATCTGAATTATGTGAACCGCATCAAACTAACCAAAAGTTTTGGTCTAAAACTCATAAAAATAATTAATATTTTAGTTAAACATAAACTCGTGTAGAAGAATTATCCGACTTTTTATCCTCTATAAGATTTTGACGTGAATAATTGGACTTAATGGTGTTTCAAAAAAAAAAAACTGGACTTACTGGTTTCGACCGGTTTAATGAACTATTATCGACCTGATCTGGTTTTTAAGACATTGGATTAAACTTAATCCCGGTTCAAAGTCAATTTCAAAATAACTCGGTTCAATTGACTAAAGCCATGAAATAGTTAGTAATAAAAATTTTAAAATTGGGAAATTAGATCTAGCTAGTGGCTCATTTCGCTGCTTCAGATCTCTCTACGATCGAGCATCTTTGGTCAAGGGCCAATCAAGCAAGAGAGCAGAGGCAATTTTCATATCTCATTTCTCTCTCGATTCCATCGTACCTGGGACGACCCAGCTCCGCACGATCCGATTGTAATTCGTTCGATTTAGTGTTTGAATTTGCGGTATTTGTGCAGAAAATTGCTGTTGAAGCAGAAGAAGACGAAGAACTGGAAGAAGAATAAGGAAGACAAAAGAGTTGAGAGAAAAGATGGCGGCGGGTGGGTTTTTGACCCGAGCATTCGAGACGATGCTCAAGGAATCTGGGGGAAAGAAGTATCCTGATCTCCAGAAAGCCATTCAAGCGTATCAAGGTTAGATCTCAGTTTCTCCATTTTTGCTCAACTCGTTCGAATGTTGCTTTGGGTCCTTCACCCTTCTGAGACCGATCATTCGTAGCTACCGTTTATTTGGTAGATTTTGGTGTATGGGTATATGTATCTCACTATAATGTAGTCGTACAAGCTAAGCTTTCAGGTCGTAACAGTGCTTGGTTTGTTAGTAAACTTTAGTACGGCTAATGCTATGGAATTTCGATTGTTGTTATCGATTCAATGGCACTTAAACCTTAGATCAATTTCTGGCTGTGAGTGTGTATTTGATACCTAAACGTTGACCTGTGAACAAAGATGCGACCTATCAGAATAGTTGAACTTCTTATTATTTCATTAGTGATATAATCTTTTGAGGCATAAGTTCTTTTAGGCTTCAATCAATTTTCGGTTTATTGTACAAGAAAGTTCGGGAAGGTGATTGATTACATGATTACAGAATGGTTTTCATAGTTCTACATTTAATTAAAGTGAAGTGTGGTCCATTATTACGAACTTTGTATGAACAAGTCACCTTCAGGGTAGAGGTACTTAAGCTGTATGTGGTACTTAGCTTTTCAACTTATCTGTGCCAATGAGGTTACATTAGATAAGTAGTATGAAGGATATTTAAACAAATCTTTGATTAAGGCTTCTCTCTACATTTTTTTTTTGTTCTAGTTTGGCATTGGTCATATTGTCTTCATATGATCAAAAAAAGGTGGTGATAATTTTTTCTTTTGCTGACTAGTAAAGCTGCCATTTGTGATTATTTTTTATAGATGGTTCAAAGGTTGCTACACAGGCTGCATCTTCAAGCGTAGATGAGAGGTAATAACCATACCAGTGTTCCATTTCCTGATAGCTTGAGGATTAAGTTTTTTCGATAAATTGATATTTCGCTTATAATTTTGTTATAGTATTAGACTGTCATCTGTTGATGTCTATTCTAGTTTAACCATGGTAGCTACTAGCCACACTTGATATCATGAATATTCTTTGCTAAATCGAACAAATCATATACATTAAATTTTTCTTAGGTAAGAGTTTGAGCCTTCCCCCTTTGTTTTGTAACTTTAATCTCACCAAATCGTTTGGGATTTTAAAATATATATGTAAAGATGGCCTAGTCTGTTTGTCTTCCTGCTTAATGCATGTGAGAAATAAGTTAAATGGTCTATTTTTCTCGACTGAAACTGAGTTATATTTAACCTCAGTTCACAAGCTGAAGATGGACGTGAAAAATCTGGGGGAGAAGCAAATGAACCGCAAAAAGTCACTAGTGCTGAAGTGGCTGAGCAGGCTAGCCAGTCAAAAAGTGGGACTATAAACATTTCCTTAGCAAATGCTGGACACACATTAGGGGGAGCGGAAGTGGAGCTTGTTCTGAAACCTCTACGCCTTGCATTTGAGACAAAGAACTTGAAAATATATGATGCTGCTTTGGATTGTCTTCATGTATGTTTTTTTTTAAAAAAAATTGCTTTTGAGTATCTCTGGTCGTTTGCTCATATGTATATTATATATATTTTGAGAATTTTGTAACTCTGTACATAGGTAATCTACTTCCAGTCATACTATTGATGATCTGTATATGTTTTTAATTCTTTGCTTGTTGTATGCAGAAACTCATTGCCTATGATCATTTGGAGGGTGATCCGGGTTTGGATGGTGGAAAAAATGCTGCACCTTTCACCGACATTTTGAACATGGTCTGCAGCTGTGTTGATAATTCATCACCAGATAGGTATGTACCTTTGTGTTTCAAACTTCTGTTGAACTGTTTATATTAATTGATAAAGCTGGTAATTTTGTGCAGCACTGTACTCCAAGTGCTGAAGGTTCTTCTTACAGCTGTTGCTTCAGGAAAGTTCAAAGGTAAGCTTCTGATGAAGAAAGTTATGTTTTGTAACTTTTGGATGGCTGGATTGATTTTTGTATATGTTGTGCTTGAAATATCAAATTAAATCTGTTTTGATTCCAGTGCATGGGGAACCATTGCTCGGAGTTATTCGAGTTTGCTATAACATTGCTCTAAACAGGTGTGCTTTCTCTCCTTTTATCTGATTTATTCATCACTCGAGGTGTAATCACTAATTGCAAAATTTACATGTAGCAAGAGTCCAATAAACCAAGCAACTTCTAAAGCAATGTTGACTCAGATGATAAGCATTGTATTCAGGAGAATGGAGACTGACATTGTAAGGAATTTAATTTCTCAATGTTGTATATATTTTATTGATTGCATGAGAACAAAGTAAATACTGAAGAGAAGCGTTGACTATTGACTGTATATCTAGGTTTCTGCATCATCCACAGTGTCTCAGGATGAACATGTTTCACGAGTTAGTTCAAGTCCTAAAAATGAAGAAATTACTGCAGCTGATGAAAATGAGAAAGAAATGACCTTAGGAGATGCACTCACTCAGGCGAAAGACACAACTCTTGCTTCTGTTGAAGAATTGCATACCCTTGTGGGTGGTGCTGATATTAAGGTTAAATCTCACTTTGTATCTTGAACTTTTCTCCGTTGTTGACGTGACTGGATTAGAGATGTATCCTTCAAGTACTGATGGATACAAAAGCTTATAAATTCCTTAGAAGAAAAAGTTATCTAATATGTAGCATTCTTTTTGTAAATGCTTCTACATATCCTCATTGCTTCTGGGTTAGTAAAGATATTTGCTAGTCACTTGTCTTCGAGACCCTAGTAGATATTTAATTGTGACATGTACGTGTCTTAGGCTCCACAGAGTTTCCCTGTCTGAATTTTAGCAAGAAGTAGATAATTTAGCGAGATTGGAAGTACTCTAGGTAGTTTCTTCATTCTTCCTTATAGATGGAAGACTTGTATAAGTTCAAAAGTTTTTTTTGTGGACAATGAAGTTCTTAATTCTATGATCAGGGTTTAGAAGCTGCCCTTGACAAAGCTGTGCATCTTGAAGATGGCAAGAAGATAAAACGGTATAGTTCATACCACTCTGCTCAATTTCTGATTTTAAGCTTTTGCTTTACTGGTCTGTATACCAGTATGACTTTATGGCTATTTATGCTTGTCTCTGTCTATGTGCTTGAGTATGTGTGCACACGGACACACCTGTACTATAAGTATAAACTCGGACGTCACTGAACATACACACGTGCTCATATTTTACCTATTTAATTAGTGAGTGATGAGTAAACCTTGTTTTTCGTTATAGAAGTCATGACTTTGGGTTCATTTAATTTTAATTCCATAGCGGCATTGAGCTGGAGAGCATGAGTATTGGACAGCGTGATGCATTGCTAGTGTTCCGTACCCTTTGCAAGGTTGGCTTTTGAGTGTTTTTATCTCTCTATTGTTGACTAGCTATTTATAGGGCTTCTGACAAAAAATATCAAATTCTGGATCACAGATGGGTATGAAAGAAGATAGTGATGAAGTCACAACCAAGACCCGGATATTATCTCTTGAGCTTCTTCAGGTAGACCTAGCTACATTATATCTTGACACTTAAATTTACACCCAAAACAATTTCTTTAAATTCCTCAGAACTTAAATGTCATGAAAGGCCTATATATACCTCTTCACATATCGTGAGTCTCAACAAAGAAGGATTATTAAAATTAGATTGTTAATTTTGTTGTATTTTCTCTAGAAGTCCTTTCTATTGGTTGAGTTTGACCAATTTTGCTGCAAAAAATATGTTTGCAATATGCAGGGTATGCTAGAAGGAGTTAGTCATTCATTTACAAAGAACTTTCACTTTATTGATTCAGTGAAAGCCTACCTCTCATATGCATTGTTGCGGGCATCAGTATCACAGTCTCCTGTTATATTTCAGGTTTAGTTCTCCATTTCATAAAGATCTCTCTGAGAGTTATACTAGAATGTTGTATTTAACTAGGATTTATGTTCTGACAGTATGCATCGGGTATCTTCTCCGTGCTTTTGCTGCGGTTCAGAGATAGTTTAAAAGTAAGCATGTGATGTCTCAAGTTTAAAATTTTCTTTTGTGCGGGGATTTTTACCTCTTACTATATTAGTCTGATCCCAAATTTCATTTCCAGGGTGAAATTGGTATCTTTTTCCCCATCATCGTCTTAAGATCATTAGATAGCTCCGAGTGTCCCAATGACCAAAAGATGGGTGTTCTTAGGTACAATATTATTCTGCTTGACCCAAATTTATTTTGCTTTGAATACATCACTTAAGCAGAGTCTACTAATCTCCTTGCTGTGATTCTCATGGAACTTTTTTTTTTTTTTTCTTTTTAAATGCAGGATGCTTGAGAAAGTCTGTAAAGATCCTCAGATGCTTGTTGATGTGTATGTAAACTATGATTGTGATCTAGAGGCCCCAAACTTGTTTGAGCGCATGGTGTGCTCCATTTTCTTCTTTTTTATGTAATTACTGTACGTCAGGAATGTGACGTATAGTTATGGCTCACATTACATATTTTTCTTTTCTTATAGGTAACAACACTTTCTAAAATTGCTCAAGGGTCTCAGAGTGCTGATCCAAATCCTGCCATGGCTTCGCAGACAGCTTCAGTTAAAGGTTCATCCCTTCAGGTAGGAGTCATATTACGTTTGCTTCACCTGCATCCAGAAAATAAACCATTTATAGTGCTGTGTATTATTTATCCAATTTTTTAATGAAATACTAAAAATTTTAGGAACCTTTTATTGTTATGTTTTTTTAGTGCCTGGTCAACGTTCTTAAATCACTAGTTGATTGGGAGAAAATAAGAAGAGAGGCAGAGAACAATACAAGAAATGCAAATGAGGACTCTGCTTCTGCTGGAGAACCTACTGAAACCAAAAGCAAGGAAGATGCCCCAAGCAACTTTGAAAAGGCTAAAGCTCATAAATCCACAATGGAGGCTGCCATCTCCGAGGTTATTGTTCAACATTCTCATTGCTTGTAACTAGTTGTTCAACATCCTAAATACTAATGCATGTATAATCATTTTTGCAGTTCAACAGGAATTCAGTGAAGGGTGTCGAATACCTAATAGCAAACAAATTGGTTGAAAGGAATCCTGCTTCAGTTGCACAGTTTCTAAGAAGTACTTCGAGTCTCAGCAAGGTGGAACAGTAGAACTGTACGTGGGTTTTTATAGTATTTATAGGTGTGATATAACTGTTCTTATATATATGTATAGGTTATGATTGGCGATTACCTGGGCCAACATGAGGAGTTTCCTCTTGCTGTCATGCATGCATATGTTGACTCAATGAAATTTTCAGAAATGAAATTTCATTCGGCTATTCGTGAATTCCTCAAAGGATTTAGACTTCCAGGAGAGGCTCAAAAAATCGATCGCATTATGGAAAAGTTTGCAGAGAGGTAAGGACACCGTATTGTATTTCTTCTTAGATCAATTTCTGAATGTAGTAAAATTCTTAAGCTTGGTACTTAATTGTGCATTAGGTGAATTGGAGACCTATATTTGATTATCATATTCATTTTCCTCCAATTAATAACTAGCATTTTCTGTTCACTGTTGCCTTTGAGTAGGTATTGTGCAGACAATCCGGGTCTTTTCAAGAATGCAGATACTGCCTATGTTCTAGCGTATGCAGTTATCATGTTGAATACAGATGCGCATAATCCAATGGTTTGGCCTAAGATGTCAAAATTAGATTTCACACGTATGAATGCTACCAATGATCCTGAAGATTGTGCTCCAACTGAACTCTTGGAAGAGATTTATGATTCTATTGTACAAGAAGAAATTAAACTTAAAGATGATGACAGCACCATGAAGAAGTTCAGCAGTCAAAGGCCAGGAGGAGAAGAAAGAGGTGGTCTTGTCAGCATTCTTAATCTGGGTTTGCCAAAAAGAATATCAGCAGCTGATGCCAAGTCTGAGACTGAGGACATTGTTAGGAAAACACAGGAGATTTTCCGGAAGGATGGAGTGAAAAGAGGAGTCTTTCACACTGTAGACCAAGTGGATATTATAAGGCCCATGGTGGAAGCTGTTGGGTGGCCTCTGCTTGCTGCTTTCTCCGTTACTATGGAAGTAGGTGATAACAAACCAAGGATTCTTCTCTGCATGGAGGGATTTAAAGCTGGCATACATATTGCCTATGTTCTTGGAATGGATACAATGCGATATGCCTTTCTGACATCGCTTGTCAGGTAAATTTGTAACACTTTTTTCGTACTCCTGTTATGTTTGAGTGTGAATATTATTTAGGTTGCCTTGTGTTTGGCAAAATATGTAAGGTTTTAAGCCATTGCGGTGCAAGATTTATTGGATCAGATGGCATGTTGACCATTTTTTCTTGAATTGTCAATAGGTTCACTTTCTTGCATGCTCCAAAAGAAATGCGGAGTAAAAATGTGGAAGCACTGAGGATATTACTGGCTTTGTGTGACTCAGAACCTGATACACTTCAAGATACTTGGAATGCAGTTTTAGAATGTGTTTCACGGCTAGAATTCATTATTTCTACTCCGGGAATTGCTGCAACAGTAATGCATGGATCAAACCAGATATCTAGGGATGGGGTTGTTCAATCATTGAAGGAATTAGGCGGGAGACCGAGTGAACAAGTTTTTGTGAACAGTGTGAAACTGCCCAGTGAATCTGTTGTGGAATTCTTCACTGCTCTGTGTGGTGTTTCAGCTGAAGAACTGAAACAGTCTCCTGCCCGTGTTTTCAGCTTGCAAAAGCTTGTTGAGATCAGTTATTACAATATAGCTCGTATACGAATGGTACTCTTCTGATACTCTTCTATCCTACTCAATGCATGGTTAACTATGAGAACTTATACAGGGTCACAACATACGCTTTCCTTGCATCTCATGCAACTTGAAAGTATGGATACACTTAGAGTGAACTGCATTGACATTAACACAACCAAAAAGTATACTGGATACCTTTGTTAATGCTGTCTATTCTGTTCTAAATTTGACTTAGCTGTAGTAACGCAACAAGTATTGGTGTCTGTTATAAAACTGCTTCTTCACTCCTTATCACAATAATGTTGCAGTGCCGATAAATTATGCATCCTGTGCATGTATTTCAATACGTAAAGTACATGCATAGATTAATTATTTTGTGTTTGCTCTGTGACACATACCAGGTCTGGGCAAGAATATGGTCTGTTCTTGCTGATCATTTTGTATCTGCTGGTAGCCATCATGATGAAAAGATTGCAATGTATGCCATAGATTCACTGAGACAGCTTGGGATGAAGTATTTAGAACGTGCTGAGCTCACCAATTTCACATTCCAAAATGATATTCTCAAACCGTTTGTTATTATCATGCGGAATACTCAAAGCCAGACCATAAGGAGTCTAATTGTTGACTGCATCGTTCAGGTTGCTTGCTTGGTCTCTTCTAAATTGGAAAGTTTAATATGCTTCCAGTGTTTTTGTTACTCAGTCGTATGCAGCTAAATTTGTTTTTTTTTTTTTGTAGATGATAAAATCTAAAGTTGGAAATATAAAATCGGGATGGAAGAGTGTTTTTATGATATTTACAGCAGCTGCAGATGACGAAGTTGAATCGATAGTTGAAAAATCATTTGAGAATGTTGAGCAAGGTGACAAACTGCCCATCAAACTCTTGCACTTATATTCTAGTATGTGTTCTCACTCTTCGAGAAGTGTTTGTCTGACCATTAGTTCGTTTGCAGTTATTCTGGAACACTTTGACCAGGTGATCGGTGACTGCTTTATGGATTGCGTCAACTGTCTTATCAGGTTTGCCAATAATAAAGCTTCAGACAGGATAAGCCTGAAAGCTATTGCCCTTCTCAGAATATGTGAGGATAGGCTTGCAGAGGTATGCTTTCAAGCTAAACTTAGTTTGACAAGCCATCATTTACTCTTATATTATAACTTCAATCCTATGCTCCACACTCATTTTTGTCTACGTTTTCGGCTGTCTTCAGACTCCTTTCCTTTTTGTTTTCTACCTCTGTCTCTACATTTGCTCATTTACCTATCTTATGATGATGCTCAGGGACTTATACCTGGCGGTGTTCTCAAGCCCGTTGATACCAATGAGGATGAAACTTTTGATGTGACAGAGCATTACTGGTTTCCGATGCTTGCCGGTTTATCTGATCTCACATCAGATTACAGGCCCGAAGTTAGAAACTGTGCTCTGGAGGTTTTGTTTGATTTGCTGAATGAAAGAGGAAAAAAGTTCTCCACACCTTTCTGGGAGAGTATCTTCCATCGCATCTTGTTTCCAATTTTTGATCATGTGAGTCATGCTGGAAAGGAAGGCTTAATCACTTCTGGGGATGTAAAATTTCGTGAAACAAGCATTCATTCCCTTCAGCTCCTCTGCAATCTCTTCAATACGTTCTACAAGGTACTGATGAAGCTTATTGACTTTTTTTTTTTCTGGTTTTAAGCTTTTTCACTTTGTTCCCAGTGTGCACACTTTTTCCATTATTACTCAGTTAACTTTCAGACTAATTGGACAGTACATGTCATATTTACTGCATGAAATTGTAAATAAATTGTTTCTTAACATGCAACGTTGGAACATATTACTGTGTGCTGCAAACTTTGACCATCGAATTTTCACCTTTTGGGCAGGAAGTTTGTTTCATGCTGCCTCCACTTTTGAGTTTACTCCTAGATTGTGCGAAGAAATCAGATCAGACAGTTGTTTCAATTTCTTTAGGAGCATTGGTTCACCTCATAGAGGTTGGAGGCCACCAATTTAGTGAGGGCGACTGGGATATGCTCCTGAAAAGCATAAGGTGACCATCTTTCATCACAAACCTTTATCTAAAAAAAGTTTCTATCTAACTTTTCTTCCGGTTGCCAGAGATGCATCGTACACAACTCAACCACTAGAGCTGTTAAATGCTTTGAGTTTTGACGACCCGAAAAAAAACCTAGTGCTGACAGGAGATATAGAGGCAGATGCCTCTAATTCTCCACGAGTTGGTCGTAACCCTGACGATATTAAAGATAATGAGAAAATATCCGCCCAGGCATCTCCAAGGATTGGTACTCATGGTGCTTCCACAGAATCTGGGTCACAGCCCAAGTCTGATGGTTCTGAAGGTTGCTCTTAACTTTTTCAGAACTTTGGAATTATGTTTAAACAATTTATAATATTGCCTTATGGTGTAAAAAGAGAATTGCTAGTGAAGTAGGACATGTCGGGACTGAAAAGCTTTATGAAAGAAATATGGATTCCTTCAACGCCATTATTTTCTTACCTTTATGTTTCCTGTTAAAGGTCGTCCATCCTCATCTGGAAGGTCTCAAAAGGATGGGGATGATGCAAATCTGCAGCGAACTCAGACTTTTGGTCAAAGATTTATGGACAATCTTTTCCTCAGGAATCTCACATCTCAACCAAAAAGCTCTGCCACAGAAGTGTCTGTACCGTCTTCTCCATATAAGGTATTTTGCATGTGTATACTCCCTGGCTTAAAATCCGTTTGATTTACTGTATTTTGTTAATTTACACTCTGCAGAGGTCTTCCCTTTTTTTTTTTTTTGTCATAATTCTCTTGTTTCTCCGACTAACATGATAAATAGGGAAAACTTGTAACAAGTTTCTTTCTTCTGTAGCATGAGGATCATCCTACAGAGCCAGACAGCAGAGAAGAAGAGAGTCCAGCTCTATCAACTATTAGAGGCAAATGCATTACACAATTGCTTCTACTCGGAGCTATCAATAGTATCCAGGTATTTATAAGTATCTTTTTTGCTTCGCTAAGATGTATATGGCCTTAAGCAACACTTATTTGTGAACGCAGAATCTCTGTAAACTTAGAGGAAATATGTGGCCTGTTTGTTACTAAACATCTTTCCTGTATAATGTTATTTTATGCAGCAAAAATATTGGAGTAATTTAAAAACACCACAGAAGATTGAGATTATGGACATCTTATTCTCGTTCATAGAATTTGCTGCTTCTTACAACTCATATTCTAACCTTAGAACACGTATGAATCACATTAACGCAGAGAGGTTAGTCACAAATGCTTGAACTAAGCTATTAAATGATAACTATCCCCCTTGAATAGAAGTTAAACTGTTGATTATTTTACAGGCCACCTTTAAACCTTATCCGACAAGAGCTGGAAGGAACGACCATATATTTAGATGTCTTACAAAAGACAACTTCTGGGCTTGCGGATGTTGCATCAGAAGATAAACTAGAAGGCACAGCGGAAGAAAAATTGGTATCGTTCTGTGAACAGGTGCTGAAGGAAACTTCTGATATGCAGTCCTCTTTGGGGGAGACAACTAACATGGATGTTCATCGCGTACTGCAGCTGCGTTCTCCCGTGATTGTGAAGGTAATGTGCATCTTAATTGCTTGCACACACATTTGTTGCCGAAATTATAAAACCTTTATACCAAATGATAAAATCTCCATACGTCATCTCTGTTCCAGGTTTTGGAAGGTATGTGCTTCATGAACAACAAAATATTCAGGAAGCACATGAGAGAATTCTACCCTCTGCTCACAAGACTTGTCTGCTGTGAACAGGTAAGTGGATCCGTTTGTGAGCCACACAACACTTTCTTTGTCTAAAATGTAATCAATTGGGCTAACTCGATAAGTTTTCGATCTGCAGATGGACATACGAGGCGCTCTAGCCAACCTTTTCAAAGCACAATTGAAGCCACTTTTACAACAGTAAAAAATGATCTATAAGCTGTGAAATTTATGGCAAGCAAAACACCAATCTCAATGTCATTTTACTTCCCACAGTCTGGGTTGTTTTTTTTTCCTTGGACATTGAAATGATTCTTCTCCAGATTAATAGTGTCACATCTCAATTAAATTTGCCAGTAAATCGATAGTACTCTCAAACCATATCACTTTGTATTTTTGAGATTCTTGCTCTTATCTTTGTATTCACCTCAAATCTTAGGGTATTTTTTGGTTGATTCATTATGTATTATGTTGTTCCTATCCAGACACTTTCCACTTTCAATTCAAGTATACTTGGGTCAGAGCTTTAGTTTCTCAGACATTGTGGAGTTAGTCCCCTATTATATTTAAATATCTATAGTCCAATGAGTTCTCTAAAATCATTTTTTTCTTCCATTACCTATCCTCGACATCCATTAGAAATCCGTTAGAATTTCAAATAAAATTTATCCGTCTGTTTTATTACTTCGAAAATTTCTAGATATTTAGAATTCTTGTTCACCAATAAAACATTAAAAGGACCAACCTACAATTCAGTAAGACGCAACAAGTGTCAGATAGACAATGGCTTAGTGTCGAGAGACAGAGAAGAAGATAAGATGATATAATGCATGCAAAAGCAGATTAAAGCATTAAGTAATTACTTTGCATTTGCATGGAAAGTGATTGCGCACATGACGTCCAAATAAAGATCTAAAGTTGTAAAACGCGTTTTGCTTTCCTTTTAATCCTTTCTTTTTTCGTTTTCACGAAAATTATAGAATGTTATTATATAATATTCTTTGTATTAATAAAATGGTGACTGAATGCAACGTGATTAGGTTTTGACATATAACCAATCAACCACCATCTACGGTTTTCTAGAGCCGGAGAAAATCACTATTGAAGTTGTATCCAAATTAATTATGATTCTATTTAGTTTTCGTGTTACCACTATAATATACTCCCTCTATTTTTAATTATTTAATGTTTAGAATTTTGACATATATTCAGAAAATTTGTGAAATGACATATTAATCTTATATGTTACTTTAAAAAAACTAGAAATAAATATTTAAGAAGGGAGAAAATAAAAATAAAAAGGTAAAAGAAAAAAATTCTAGATCAAATATGCATTGAATATCATCAGTTTTTTTTTTCACAATTTAAACATCAATAACTTAAATAAATTTTTTTAAAAACATCAACTACAGGAAAATAAAGGGAGTATATGTTTTCAAAAAGCCTTCATTATATACAAATGGTAAAAACGTAACTAAATCATATCAAAAAGTGTCATTTGAATATGCTGTTAAAAATTCATTTCTATAGTTTATTTTATCCGAATTCGGTTTTAAAAAGTTGTGTTATCCTACGTAGTATTATTTTGAATTCAAGAAAGAATTTAAGTTATGATCAAATCTTATTAATTCGATTAAAAAATAAATAAATCACATGATACATATAACATTTCTAAAAACAAAGATGGTGATGGCGATGCGCTAAACGGTGATTCCACGGCGATTCGAAGGCGATTTCACGGCGATATATGGTGATTCTTGGATTATATCGAATCCTCTTGCGGATTTTGATTCCTGCTGTGAATCTTATGTCGATCAATGTTAACCATGACGTAATTGGAGATGAAATCATGGCAACTCCGCAGTTACAGGGTATTCTCATGATTCTCACTATCTCAAGGATTTTGATTCCACGATCTGGTAGTGTAATGGCTAGGTTATCGCGGTTTATGGTGGATTTGTATATCTATTTCATTCAATCGCAAACTGATTCAGTTGGATTTTATGTTTGGATTTCTTATTTATCGGATCGTTTTCAATTAAGCCTTGATTATATTTACAACTATAACGTGATCTTTTTTGCCGATATCTTCGATTTCCTTTTGATGGCGATTGCTTTCCTTGTAGCTTCAGATTATTCTGTTGTTATTCTGGGTTGTTGCTAAGTCTGAGGTTATCAAAGATCTTGATTGAGCAACATTGCTGTCTCTACGCTCTATTGAGTGATCTCGGGTGAGGCATCTCCCTTATTATGTTATCTATATATGTTCGTTTGTTTTTTTGTTTATGGTATCACAGAATATATCGATACCAGACTGGATCTCAATTCAAAATCTGTCTATATTTCTGAAGTCAAGATTTATGTTGCTTCTCTTATGCCATGATGTTGGAGCATCTCCTCCGTGGGAAGCTATGCATATCTATATGAACTTTACAGGTTTCCTTGTTTACGACAGTATCTTGTGTGATGATACATCCCCGATCCACTTGTTAGTCGTATCTTTAGGCATTGATGTTGAATTATCTTATCAATCAAACTNGTATCTTTAGGCATTGATGTTGAATTATCTTGTCAATCAAACTTGATTCTGGTTTTGATTGTTTTGATGCACTATATATGGCTGAAGGGGTTTTCATCTTTTCTCCATCAGTTTTCAGTTAAAATCTCTAATCCCATATTTTCTTCCTATTTTCTCACTAAGGTTCCTCCTTCACTCATGTCTCAGCTGCATCTAGCTAAGAAGGCTCTTGAGAACAGGTCACCACCGAGAAAGATGACGATCAAGGTGCCAGCAATAGATAATTCAGCTCTATTGGCTCGCTGTTCCAAGATTCTACTTGGACGATGTCTAAACCCACTATGTCAAGATGTGGATACCTTCCTCTTTATGACGCCTAAGCTCTGGCAATTAAAGGGACGTGCTCAAGGACTGAACTTAGGTAATGGGCGGTTCTAGTTTGAGTTCGAATCAGAAAGGGAGCTGCAGCATATCCTGTGTCTAAGATCAAGCCATTTTGATGGCTGGATGGTGTCTTACGCGCCATGGAAACCGTATGCGGGAGCTAATTATCCCCATACCATATGTTTTTGGGTTCAGATCACAGGGATCCCTTTTGAATATAGTACAGAAGAGATTTACTATTTGGTGGGAGGCTCATTGGGTCATGTATTGGCTGTGAATGTTGACAAGAGGAAGATTCAGATTGAGTTCCCTTGTTCCAAGCCGCTGGTTTTCTCCTCCACTCTAGAATTCATGGACGGGCAGGAGACTCAGTTGCTGATTGACTACAAGAACCTTGAAGGCTATTATAGTTTATGTTACACATTAACTCACAGTTCACAAAACTGTTATAAAGTTAAATAGGAACTAACTGGAGGTCGAGAAGAGAAGAGGATTTCTGCACAGGGAGGTCGTAACAAAAGTTACAAAGGTGCAGTTGTGGGTGGGGCTGGTCTATCAAGTCGTGATAAGGAGGTTCCGAATGTTAATATGAAGAAGATTTTGAGCTATGGTTCTAAGTCGAAGAGGAGTTTTCCTTCTGCTGCTAACCAGGATGATGTGGTTTCTGGCCAGTGTTGTTTGAGAGAGAGTTCGAATCAGAACACTAAGGCTCCTATGGAGGACCAGATGGATGTTTTGTCTGTGAAGAAAGTTCGTCGGCCCTTGTTCCAAGACGAGTTCACGACTGAAGCAAATGCTTCTAATGAACATGCAGAAGCGGTCCTTGTAACTAATGAGGTTTCTGTCGGGATTGTTAAGGAAGCTGTAAACCAGAACGAGAATGTGGTCAATATGGGTGAAGGTATGCCTTATAAAGATGATAAGTTTCAAACCTCTGATACAGGTATGATTGATTTAGATGTTCAACATGAATTTGAGGATAAGTCTGAGGATGTGGTTGAAGAGGAGGGCGATGGATCTTATACAGCTGCAGAACAAATCAAATTTGAGGAGCTGCAGCGGAAGTACGAGCTTTTGGACAAGCAAGCACTGATGGTTAATGCAGAGAAACCGCCTATTCCTCCCAACAATCCAGGTTCGTGATCAGGTACTCCACTCTCCATGGAGTGAGTATTCGTAAGATGAATGTGGTGGCTGCAATGTCTCCCCGTCAAATGCCAAAAGAAAACAAAGGAAAGGGGAAGAAATCCAAGGATCAGGGGAAAGGCCCCATGAAGTACAAAGTTTTTTTTTTTAAGAATGTTAAAAACCCTTTGTTGGAATTGTCAAGGTATTGGCAATAGAGTTTCAAATAGTTTTCTTAGAGATATTTGGAAAAAACATAAGCCTGAGGTTTTGTTTTTGTCTGAAACTAAGAATAATATATTTTTTATGGAAAAAATTCAACCCCATTTAGGGTATAATATGATGATTACTGTTGAACCAATCGGTTTAAGTTGAGGCTTAGCTTTATTCTATAAGGATTCTTTTAATGTCGTCTTAATTCATAAGGATAAAAGGATGATTGATGTGTCCTGTGAATATAGTGGGAAACTAGTCTACATTACTATCATTTATGGTGAACCAAATCAAAATCTTCGTGATCAAGTGTGGGAGAGGTTGACGAGAATCGGTATTTCTAGGGATTCCCCGTGGTTAATCATTGGAGATTTCAATGAGCTCACGGGAAATCATGAAAAACAAGGGGCACACAATGCCGACCCAACTCATTTTTATCGTTTAACCAGATGATACAAAATTGTGGACTTATCGACTTTCCAAAATTAGGTAACTCGTGGTCCTGGAGAGGTGTCAGAAATAACGGGGTTGTTAGATGTGTACTTGATAAAGCTTTTGCTAATGATACATGGCATGATTTATATCTAGTTTCGGAAATTGAATATTTAGATATGATTGGTTCGGATCATCGGCCCATTGTGGGTAGGTTTAATGATAAACAATACAAAAGGCGTTACCAATTTATCTTTGATAAAAGATGGGTTGGTAAGGAGGGTTTTCAGGACATAATTGAGAAAGGATGGAATCGTATATCTTGTCGTCGACGGATTACGGTAACAGGAAGGATCCGTAATTGTAGAAAGGAACTATCCTTCTGGAGATGTAAATATGTTCCCTCAGGTAGATATAGGATTAATGCATGTCAGAAAAGGGTAGAGGAGTTACAAAATTCTAACTCATCAGCTCCGGCGAAATTAGCAAACGTAAAGCTGGAGCTGAAAAAAGCTTATACCGATGAGGAACTTTATTGGAAACAGAAAAGCCGAAATAAATGGCTTAAAGAGGGTGATGAAAATACCAGGTTCTTCCATGCCCAAACAAAACAACGACGAGTGAAGAATAGAATCATTGGATTATTTAACCATTCAGGCGATTGGGTAACTAATGAGGAAAATGTTGTAACCGAAGCTACTCGTTACTTCTCGAATCTTTTTTCCACTAATGGTAGAGATTGGGATCCAGATTTATTATCAGATATTGTTCCATGGATCACTGATGTTGATAATGATATGTTACTAAGTAAAGTCTCTGAGGAAGAGGTTAAGAAGACATTATTCATTATGGATCCCGGGAAGACGCCGAGGCCTGATGGTATGACTGCTCTGTTATTCCAACAATCATGGGATGTGGTCAAAAAGGATATAATAAATCTAGTAAATGATTTTCTAGCCTCTGGTTTTTTTGAACAAGGTTTAAATGATACAAATATATGTTTAATTCCAAAGACTTCGCGTCCAACAAAAATGTCTGAATTTCGGCCAATAAGTCTTTGTAATGTTGGCTATAAAATCATTTTTCTAAGAATTTCTGCCTCCGTCTTAGGAAACTAATGCCAAAGTTGGTTTCAGAAACTCAATCTGCCTTTGTAGCAGGACGATTAATTTCCGATAATATTCTAATTGCGCAAGAAATGTTTCATGCTCTCCGTACCAATAAAGCGGTGAAAGGAAAGTATATGTCGACCAAGACTGATATAAGTAAAGCTTATGATCGTGTCGAATGGAATTTGGTAGAAAACCTTTTGCTCAAGCTAGGTTTCAGTAGTAGATGGATAAATTGCATAATGCACTGCATAACCAGTGTGCAATATGCTATATTGCTAAATGGGGAAATGAAAGGGAGAATTATCCCAAAACGGGGATTGCATCAAGGGAACCTCTGTCGCCTTACCTCTTTATCTTATGTACAGAAGTTCTGATTTCTAAGTTAAGGAGAGCCGAAAATGATAATCTTATCTCGGGTATTTCCATTGCTCGTGCGAGCCCTAAGATATCACATCTCTTATTTGCCGATGATAGTCTTTTCTTCTGTAAAGCAACTACAGAGGAAGTGGGATATATTATCAAGATTCTAAAGGATTATGAGCGAATATCTGGTCAACAAATTAATTTTGATAAATTTTCAATACAATTTGGGCACGCAATTCCCGAAAATGCAAAGGTGATGATTCACAATATATTGGGAATTCATCAGCTTGGTGGTATGGGTTCTTATCTTGGGCTTCCAGAGAATATTAGTGGAGCTAAAACAAAAGTGTTTGCGTTTGTCCAGGAAAAACTCGAAGAAAGGATTAATAGCTGGTCTTCCAAACTTCTTTCCAAAGGGGGAAAGGAAGTTCTGATTAAATCAGTATTGACAGCCCTGCCAACTTATGTCATGTCATGTTATCGTCTTCCCAAGACGATAATAAAAAAATTAAATTCGGTAATAGCACAATTTTGGTTGTCAAATTCTGAAATGACAAAAGGTGTTCACTAGATGAAATGGAAAAGGTTATGTAAACCTAAACAAGAAGGTGGGTTGGGTTTTCGGGTTTTGGAGGAATTTAATTCAGCTCTACTAGCCAAACAATTTTGGAGGTTGATTGATTTTCCTGAGTCCTTGTATGCCAAGGTTATGAGAGGGAGGTATTATATGAATCGCTGTTCAATCTCAAAGGAATTATCTGCTAATTCTTCTTATGGATGGAGAAGTATTATTTCTGCCAG